>JBAMJV010011561.1:0-34494 GCA_037951105.1 Echinarachnius parma | reverse complement strand
CACGTAATATATCAACGCATTATCTAATTCCCGAGTTTGTTAAACATTTACACCGTAGATGGCAGCGTTCATCAATCACAGCCACGGGGGTTTAATTGCTTTATTAACTCAGCTTTGGAAATCAAATCTTCATGATCGTCCGTTATCAGTCACGTTGTTTCGCATAGATGAATAATGTACACCATGAGTTAGAACTCGTTTTGATAAAACACTGCTTTATTGGAAGTATAATACAATAAAACAACGACAAAAAACATAATACTGAGAAGATGACAATTTGGTCAGAGCTCTACTCTTTTCACATATCAATCCAGGATGCGTCTATCGGGTAGTGACGTAAATAACCACAATTTAAGTGAATGCGCCAATTTGATGTGTTATCTAAACATGATGTTATATTCGAATGGATTGTAACAAAATTTGATTGCAACCAAATACAGCTGTATTGTTTAAAAATACAAATCAAATTCATAAAATTATGTCATATCTAGAACAACATGTTGCGCTATGTTTTTTGTTATGTTTTTTTTTAATGTTTTTTAAAACAATTTCCGTAATAGAAGACATATGCTCACCCAGATGCAAAACAAACCGCTGCAAGCTTGTTTGACAAGCTTGCAGCGGTTTGTTTTGCATCTGGGTGAGCATATGTCTTCTATTACGGAAATTTTTTACAATATCCCAACTTTCTGGAAGAGGACACTCTAATGTATCAGGGTTTTGCAATTGTTTAAAGAGTTGTAAAAACATATTCTTTCTATTATTAACAGTGTATCTAATGTCTAGTGTAAAAAAAAACAAGAGCTTCAGTGTATGACAAGTGTGGGCTTACATGGTAACAAAAAATAATAATATTATAACATAAGCCAGTGTGCAGTTATAGAAAATAGTAACGTAGAGTTTACTGTGGCGTAGTATACGTGGGGAATACGGAATATTTCTACCACCTACCAAAGTGGAAATAAGGTTTAAATTTGCTAAATATACATAAAGCGTGCACGCATTGTAATCAACATAGACATTTTTGTTATCAAAATTAAACAACTTACTTCCATTCTGGTAAACCTGATTTATGACAATCCTTATAATTCAGAGTCACTGTGAATACAACGAACGAACATAAGTTGTTAACAACATTACTAATGCGTTTACTGTGTACTTTGTGTAACATAAATCCCTTCGAAAACTTCGTAAACTTCTGTAAAATTCACATTATAAGGACGATGTAAATGTCATGTGTACTAATGTTAAGAACATGTTTAAATTAAGACTACATTGTATACATTATATATATGTATTTAGATATGTTATCAGATTTGCGATTGTGTATGTGTTTTTGTTCAATGTTAAGTAAAACATCAATTAAATCGTATGATCTAAATAACATATTCTAAAAAAATACATTCAATAAAATGGGATACATAAAAACAAGAGATCAGAATGACAACAATAGATTATTATATAATATGATGACGTCATAATTAAGGAAAATTGAGCATTCTTATTGGTTGATTACTGATGCTTAATTCGGTATAGTAAATGGTAAAGTTATAGTGCATATGTACTATAACTGCGCAGGGGATGGCCTTGGAGTGCGTAATGTGTGAGCGCGCAATTATTTTTAATATACGCGCTGGCCCTTGTACAAAGTACGCAGGGCCGACAAGAGAACACTCACAATTTGAGCAAGGTCAATTTGGGATTATCAACATGATAACAAAATCAGTTCCTCAAAATTATCATCTTATATAACAAATAGTACACGCTTCTTGTCGTTAAATATTCCACAATACACAACTCTATTATTTTAAATTTCACTCGTGCAAACATTATTGCACTCGGCATGCGGCCACGATGCAATATTAAATGCACTCGAGAAATTCAAAATGTATCGGTGTCTATTCTGGTATATTCAACTCCAAACCATGCACTATTTGTATAATATCATCTAACTTAGTAAAATACCCGTCATTAATTGGCTAAACACAGTCACGTGAATGCCATGATAATTTAGTATATCACATGGCCAGAGAGGTGTATCACCCGCATGGCGCGCGCTGCAAAAGAGACTGTATTATGACGTCACAATGAGAACCAAAGGTACGTGTCGTACCGTATGTTGTATTTGACTGATTTCAGTTCCAATGCACGAATGTGTATATAACCCCGGATCTAGCCAGATGATATAACAGTTAACATTGTTGTCGGGAAAATCATGGAATGTTCCCCTCGGGATTTAAAATGCTATATCGTGAAAAAAAAGTCCCTCGACTACGTCTCCAGACTTATAATCTGTGATATTCCCTCCAACACCAGTTAACAACTTTTGTACCGAAAGTCAAAAGTAAGGAAATAATATTTCATCTTGGGAATCCAAAATCAACAAACCTTATTTGATTAAAATTTACCTTTACGAGCACATGCGTAACAAACGCATTCGTTATAAATTATCTTTAGGCACATGCATATGATTTTCTACAGTTCAAATTCGAATTCTATTCCTGTTCCCTCCATTTTCTCCTTGTAGATCTTATCGAAATATTCGTTCTGAGCCACAGTGAACTCGTCCTTCCAACCACCAACTTTTCCTGCAAAATAGAAATGAACAGAAGAAAGTAAAGTTGAATTCGGCTTCATCATAATGTGTTGCACAACGTGGGGTTAAAGGGATAGTACAGTTTTGGTAAGGCTGAACTTTAGTAACCAGAACCTGCACAGTAACATTACAAACTAATATTTATAACCCCACCATGCTCGAAAGGTATACAAAAATACAAACGACTAAGTAAAAAGCCTGTTATCATTCAAAAAGTGCCATTAAAACACGAGAGGGCGCTCTCTAATGAGGTATTGGTTTCAACCATTTTTCATAACAAATTATGCATGTGATGTTTGTTGAAATAATGATTATAAAGAGAGATCGTCAACAACTATTTAAAAACCGCTTTTTAACATTTTTGAAAAAGTGTAAGCATTTTTTTTTTTTTTTTTTTTTTAAATCATCGTATTTATTTGGGGCCCAAATAAATATGATCAGATATATTTATTGATATTTCAGCCATTTCTGAACCGATTTTGACCAAATAAAGTTTATTCTGCCATTAAAATTGTTATGTTCTTTCAAATTCGACACTTAGTTTTTCATTACCTCACGACGAATTTATGTTGTGCAGCGCTCTCTCTACCAAAACTGAACTACCCCTTTAATGGCAAGCGATTTGGGTACATTCAAACCTGAGTAAAGTGACCAACAAATGACTGTCAGCGAAACAAAAAGTGGCCACTATTGACACGTGGCCATTAAAGACAATAACCATTACATTGTTTCCTCTGGAAGGGTACACTGATTTTAATGCCTGCCGCTATAGACAGGTGACCACTTAGAGAGGTTTCAATGTATTGAGAGAAAATAATGTACGAGAACAAGAACATAGAGTAGGTAATATATGAACTGCCTACACTGGCCTTACTTGAGGTAAGAAAGGTGTCCACAAAATATCGTGATATTCTGTTCGTCTTGCTTCATCTTTTTTTAACTTTTGACACTAAAATGTGACCTGGCTGGGATCGAAATGTATTACTTAGTGAAGCCTTTGCTAGCATGCTCCCAATTGAGTGGGAAATACAATATTCCCTCTAACCTAACCTTTTTGAGGTAAGGTAGTTGTCCACAAAGTCTTGGGATATTCTTGTCATCCTCTCCAATATTTCCCTCAACCGTCGACCCCGAAATAAAACTGTGACCCAGTTGAGAACGAAATGTACAACTAATTAAAACACGTGTAGGTCAATTAGGTTAGGTTGCCTGGCTAGAATGCTCAAAATGGAGTGGGAAATACAATCTTTCCTCTATCCCACCTTTCCTGAGGAAACGTATAAGTTGTCCGCAAAATCTAGCGATATTGTCCCTGTCCTCTCCAATATTGTCCTCGATCCCGAAAAAAAGTGGGACCCAGTGAGGAACAAAATGTGTAACTATACAATCACATATTATTAGGCGGAAGTGTGGATTCCTTGGCTAGAATGGAGTGGAAAATCTGTCACCAAACGCACCTTTTCTGATAGGAAAGGCAATTGTTAAAAAATTATGCAGATATGCTTCCCATCCTCTCCAGTGTTTACCTCGACCCCGAAATAAAAATGTGACCAAGTTAAGAAGGATATGTATATATCCATGGACCCAGGTATATCTAAGTAAAACACAAATAGGCCAATTAGATATTGACTGCCCGTCTAGTATGCTCCCGATTGAGCGAAACAAAATAATCTTCACTCCAGCTCACCTTTTCTGAGGTAAGGTAGTTGTCCACAAAATATGGTGATGTTCTTTCCATCGTCCCCCATCTTGTCCTCGATCTGCTGGTAGCTCTTCTGCATCCCCTTCATCTCAGTAAGTTCCACGACCTTATTCAGCTGATCCTCCGAGAGAGGGCGCTCCAGAAAATCAGCAACTCGCTTCACGCCGACCCGAAAATGTACAGTAATACAGAAAAGGAAATTACGAGCTTCAAATAAAAGTGATCTATGCACAAACGAACGTTAACGTTTGATGGATTGGAAGTCACACCATCAACAACCGTATCTGTAATATTATGGAATTTTCAAACTTTAAATTGGTAGACACGTGCTAAACGTCAAGGGAATTGTAACAATGTACACATTATAATACAAGCGCCAAAATTGGCATGTCAAACGGCCGAGAAATATTTATACCGGTCACTTTTTCACGCGCCGTCTTATCAACGATGGCCGCGCGCGCCATGCACCAAACAAGCTCATAAATTTCGTGGCAGTAAAACGGGCGGCGTGCGTAATATGGCGCCACGAAGTGAGTTTCTGCATACTCTATATATGGCTCTTTAGAAGCGTCCTCTGACGCAAAGATGTAGTAAATAAACCTGTTCATAACAGATTTGGCGATCCCATAATAGTAATAATACAGGCACTCCCTGCGGGTTCGCCTAGGAAATGGGTTAAAAACCCTACGAGTCCAACGTAGTCACTAACACTCGTGAGTATTTGTTGTCATTACTCCTGGAAGTGATAAGTGGTTACACAAAAAAAATGGTTATTATGCATGATAATTATCTGTATTAGTCTTGATCACGACTAGACCACTAGGAACGGTTCATGACGATTACGTTTACGATATTACCTTCATGAAGTTCTCGTATTTACAGATGAGAACGTTGGGGTCGTCCTTGTGGGCGAAACCAGCTCCCACCGAACACTGGCAATTAAACAATACAATCGCTAATGAATATACGGTTCAAATCATTAAACTCCTTCAAAATATGCTACATTTATCGTATACATACTGCTTAAAAGACACACATATCAATCTTTCAATTTATCTACATGGCTTTCCATCGTACCTGTTTTTTTTTTGTGAATCATGATTATTGTGATAATGTTCTAGGATTAGAACGGTAACTTTCTTCGGAGTGGACATGAGAACAAGCTTGTATTCAAAGTAATATGATGCTTACCGATCACCAGGGTCCTAAATTATAAAACTGCAATGGCTGTTTACAAGTGTTGCAATTGTTGCAATGGTTGTTAGTGTCAAATTATTGTTAGTACTACGGCAAAAGCTGCAATGCTCCATGCTGGTTGGGTATTGACCTACAAGTTACAATAATTGCATGATATTTATCAAACGGGTCAAGGATAGATACAAATGGTTCCATTAAATAGTTACCTAAAATTATAGCAGTTTAGTTACCTTTTTGGAATTCGTGAGCGGTTTGCGACAAGACCGTTATACAATTTATCAGAGACTCATAATTGACTAATCATTTTAAAATATCACATTAAAACGTTCATTAGACAGTTCTGAATACTTACTTTCCTCTGAGAGGAAGTATGGAAGAAATCCCTCCCATCCACCCATGTGAGCTTGGTGCACGGACCCGATAAACTTGAACCAAGACACGGCCACGTCCTTCGGGTTGCGGCAGAAGTAGATGATCTGTAAGATAAAAAAAACAATTTAACTATTTAACAATAAGTATTAATAAGAACAATAATAATTATGCTGATAATGAAATTAAACAAAAAACAATAACAAATAGAGGTTTATTATTCATTATACCCTGCTGGCTGCCAGTTCCATTTTAAAGTAGGCAACGAGAAGGACTAGTACATGTAAAGGCAAATAGTTTTAGAAAAGTGTTTTTAAAAAGAGAGGAATGTCAGGTCGGAGGAAGTCTGAGTGCCATCACTATGAATCGAAAAGTAATATATGTTTGGGAACAAACCAATATAACATACTTATATGAGTAATGCGACTTTAGTCGACAGCGACAGAGGCCCGAAGCGCTTTCATCATACTATTAATGCTGTAAACAAGCAGAGCCATCCGGTTTTGCGGTGTAGTTCATATAGAGCTAAAACATTTGTACATAATAATGTTCCCGCCGGTGGAGTCTTGTAATTATTAAATTTGTTTGATTTTGAGTTAAGTCTTGTGCTGCTCAGAAGGTAACAATCACTAACAATATTCACCCACTAATCTAACCAGAAACTTATATTACAGCAACGGGTCTCAGTGGGGTAGCGAAGTCGGACTGAATAGGGGCGTGGGTTGCACCCAAATTAGTGTGGGCACACCTCATGTATTTCGTTATTTTGCAGATGTTCCCGTTTTATTATTTGTATATTTTGGCAAATTATTGGAGGGGCGTGCCCCCATGCAAGCCCTTCGCCCCTTTGCGAGACACAAAAGCCCGGCGAAGACAGAGCCGACTCGACCCGATCCAACTAGTTTTCAGCCTGATTAACTCAGGACTCCGGTTTTGCCAGTCAAGAGCCAATCGGAGTTCATTCGAAGCCGATTCGACATGTTGAATCGGCTCCGACTGAGCGAAACTGACTCTAGCCTGACTGAAAACCAGACTGATCGGGTCGAGTCGGCTCTGTCTGCGCCGAGCTTAACAGGTAAAGTCGGACAAGCAGACCAGCTATGAATCTACTGCATCTATAATTAACCTTGCTCTTCTTCTTTATGTGTTCTGGGGCGAACTCCACCAGTATGTGCCCTCCCATAACGCGAGGCGATTCCCACGTCCTCATAGCCTCGTACCCAGGCGTTGCGGTTTTCAGTTCCTCCACCGTAGCTGCGAGTACAAGATCGATACCGTACAGCATGTGAGTACGGTCGATCTTTTCGACATCGACGCCATTCGTGATGAGGTAGGCAATCTCTTGGATCCAGTGCGTTCCTGTATATTTTAGAACATTTTAAAGGAACAGAAACATTTAAAAGTATTGTCATCATGATGATACTAATTGTATAGATAATAATTATGATACTAAGAGTTATCACGCGTTCACACACAATTCCGCTTAGTTCGATGACGCAAATTCTTAAATAATGAACATCAAACGTTAGCAAATAGCCGCGCGTGCATACGCAATGAGATTAAGTAGGGCTACATGACCATGACATTAATAGATACTTGAGTGTTGGCAAATTGTTGAGAAATTGTTCATGACTATTTGTGACCTTACACCACAAAACGACCGTTATGTCGCTGATATAGTTTCTCTGTTATTAGCTGAAATAGCCAAATTTGGTTTAAAATATGAGATTTAGGATTTTTGTATTTCTTGAATGAAGTTATCTTAATCTGCTTTCTGTGAAATTTTGATCGTCAGAAATCATATTTAAATATGTTTATTCATCGAATACAAATTATCAGATATACAGCGCTTGAATGGATGTCAATCTTTGAAGTGGCTCGTTTCTCCCTTGTTTTAAAACTGCTTCAGCCATTTTCCAAATCTTTGGCGCTAATTTTCAGAGGGTTTGCCTTGTGTGGATATGACAAACTATATACCATTTTAAAGGTAATGAATTCTTCTGTAATGTCATGTGGAAATCAGCATAATCATTTTCCCCGACTTATTGGTCGTTTTGTGGTGCAAGGTCACATTTGTTAGAATTCCAGCATATTGAACGCGGATTATGCATAGTACTGTCCTACGTGCATATGCATGTGTGTACAAAGTGGGCCTTGGGAGAGTATTGGTCAAACTTAACTTTTGTAACCAAAACCTGCACCATTACGGTACAAAGTAATAGTAATAACTTCACAATGCTCGAAAAGTATACACAAAACCCCTGTTATCATTCAAAAAGAGCCATTACAACTCAAGATGGCGCTATTTAAAAAAATCACTGGTTTTAGCCTTTTTTCATACGAAATTGTGCATTTAATGTTTGTTAAAATGTGACCTTACACCACAAAACGACCGTTATGTCGCTGTGGTAGTTTCTCTTTTATTAGCTAAAATAGTCAAATTTTGTTCAAAATATGAGATTTATGATTTTGGTATTTCCTGAATACGCATATCTTAATCTACCTTCTGGGAAATTTTGAGCATCAGAAATCATGTTTAAATATTAATTTTTAATTTTATAAATGTGATCTTATTACAGCCCATGAATACACACAGATCTTTTAAGCCGCCCGTTTCTCCCTTATTTTAAAAATGCATCAGCCATATTTGATATCTTTGGCATTTATTTTGAAAGGGTTTACTTAGTCCAAATATGACAAATTATATACCATTTTAAAGGTAATGACTTCTATTTTAATGTTATATGAAAATCAGCAAAATAATTTTTTCCGACTTATTGGTCGTTTTGTGGTGTAAGGTCACAAATAATGATTCAATAGATATTTCATCAACGACTTTCTAAAAACCTATTCAGATTTTTTTCAAAGTAGTCTTCGAGCATTTTTAAACATTTTTCTAAAAAGTCTAAACATCGCCCGGTGATGTCCGGTGTGAACTATTTTGAATACAAATATATTAATGGATATTTCAGCCGTTTCTGAACCGATTTTGATATAATAAATAAAGTTTATTCTGTAATTAAAATTGTATGTTCTTTCGAATTTGACAGTCAGTTTTTCATTATTTCACAAACAAATATCGGGGGCACTTCGGGAAATACCAACACTCAACACAACCTTTAATATAAGAATGTTTTGCGGTTTGCATATCCATGACCCCCATTTATAATATATAGATAAAATATAGATTAAATAAATAACGCCCCCCCCCCCCCCTCTCCCAAGTCCCTATTGCTACGGCACTGCATGTGGTTACTAACCCAGTACTCAATATACCTCTCTAATTATATATATATTTTGAAATAATGATTAGTTCTCCAGTTAAAAAGTTAAAGGGCAATGCAACTCAAGAATAGAGTTTATCCTACTTGATATATCGTAATATGCCTTTATATTATATAAACATAACTCCGACTCAGATTTCTGCTTTGGGAGAAATATGTGAAAACTCTATCGGGTTTACCACTATTCATGCGAACACTGGAGGCCGCCATTATTAGGTGTGTGCGGACTTATGGTCGGTGATATGCACTAATGCATTTCAATAACTTCTATTGAAACCATTGTCTGAATACTTGTATATGCTTTGACGAGTCTGTAAATCAGTGAAAAGCTTTTTGTTCGGCCCGTAGCACACTCGTCATAGTTTGCAAAGCATGTCGGGCAATTACAAGAACATGGCCGCTCCCATCACCTTTTGCCGCCGTAAGAATTAGTAAAATTTGGGTTTGTTCACGTAAGGATTTCATGGGATCCAGGAGGCCAAAATTGCCAAGTTATGTATCAAATAAAATGTCTGTTCACCCTCTAAACGATATAATAGCCGAAAGCCATAGTTTCATTGCCCTTTAAGTCATGCATAATTTTGTATGACAAATGTTCGAAACCAATGCTTTTTAAGAGAGCGCACTTTTGTGTTTTAATGGCTCTTTTTGAATGATAACAGGCTTTTTACTAAGCATGCTGGAGTTGTAACTATTAGTTTGTAATGTTATTGTGCAGGGTTTGGTTATAAAAACTCAGCTGTACCAAAACTACTACCCCTTTACAGTGATCCATGAATATTGTAAAATTAAAGTAAAATAAATTGGAGCCTCCACACTTCTCTTGTACCTTGTTGTTTGGCCTATAATATGGTAACATAATAATTAAATACCTTTGGATATGTCTAATGTCTCCCTTATTATGGAAATATATAAGATTTGTTCTTATTATTGCTATGAGAATATGATAAGTAGGATATGAGATATATTTATCTAACTGATTAATTTTTAGGGTACCCGGTTAGTGGTATTGAGTTTTCTGACGTATCCAAGATAGAGATACTTGAAGGTGAGGATGCTTATTTCTACTGCAGTTATCCAGAAGGACATGTTTCATCACTTGCAGTATCCTGGACATGTATGGATGATGAAATCATGCGATGTGGCATCGGTTGTTCAAATAAAACGGCTGGTCGTTTTGCAGTAGTGGTTAGCAAGGTTAGCCGTACAAATGCATCATGGGCGTCGATACTTACGTAAAACCCATTCATCAGGGGGAATGGATGAATGGATTATCCCCCCCTGATCAATGGGTATTAATGACAGATCGACGCCCGTGAAATACATTGATTTTGACCGATGTGAGAATTGAAGATTCAGGGAACTACACTTGTCTGGCATCGGCGGACAAGGGCTTTGTAAGGGTCTTTTTTGAACTGCTAGTTACGGGTGAGTAATCATTCATTATACAGATGCACAGATCGTAATAAAGACACATTTATGCGTCCACAATTAGTGTCGTTGTAATAGTTTCGATACTTTTATGAAATTTATTTTTTCATGGAATTATTAGAAAATGAGATTAGTTAATGAATCTATATTTTGATATATAATTACAATGTGGCCAGATGAAAGTTTCGTACGAGATGATTCCGGACATGTGTATACTGACAGGGAAGGTGCAGAAATAGCCCCAACTATAACATCAAATTTCCAAACGGATTACTTAGAAGAAGGCATGGAAAACCTAACACTTACTTGCTCCTTGCCCAAGAATGCGACAAAGCTCCAATTGAAATGGTCAAAATATAATGACTCAAATGCAAATTTGGAGCATGCGGGCAGATATATATGTTTTTCAAATTCTGCAGCTGGTCCAGTCACCGCCGATGTTCAAGTAATGGTTAATTGTAAGAACCGTTTTCTTTTCCCGGCATGTATACATATGTAATATGACAACGATAGTTTGCCTATATCTGAATTAGTAGTACAGTATGGCTTATACAAAAAAAGAGCAAACACAAATATGTAAAAATACAATTGATTTTAACATCCCACCACTGCCTATGTAGTGTGTGCATACTTCGTTGTCCCTGAGGATGACCTACTCTAACATTGGTTAACAAAAGTATTATTTTTTATTTTTTATTTTTTTTATTAAAAGGACATGTTAATGAACTGAAACAAAAGACAAATACACATTTAAACAAATATGCATGATAAATTTGTTCTAATAACCTTCGTTTATGCCTGTAAAAATAAAGTTCATAAGTTTTTTTTTTCTTTATAGATTCACCAATAATTCGAGCCATTGGCGTCAGAATGGAGTGATCAAATGACCAAGAAAGCATTATTGTGTTCTGCATGAGCGAATCCCACCCTGAAGCGAACATCACGTGTACTGATAATGTCAGTCAATCCAGTTAAGGGCAATGAGTTTCACGAATCAACAAATGTTACAACTTCCAGTAGTGGTTATAGAACCACTGTAAATTCTTCGCTATCTATTACGAAGGCATTAGCGATAACATTGAGAATATTTCTTGTTTCGCAAGAAATCATGTCGGTGAAACAATGAAATCGTTTTGACTTGTTAGCAGCGGGCAATAATGGTAAACAAATATTTGGAATATTATATTGTTTTTATCATAGCAAACAAAGTAATGCCTGATAAAATACATATCTATTAAATGGGATAGTTTATTAAGAATCAACATGGGTATTTCCTTCACCATGAACATCAGATATGTTAGTCGACATACTAATTCCAAGAAAGAAAGGGAGAATTCAAATGAGGTAAAAGAGGACAAAGGAAGAACAATACGAACATAAACAACAACAAGTAGAACGTGAAACAGGACCAATGAAGTGGAGGCTTAGACAAAAATAATCCTGATTTAGTATTTAATGTAGTACATGTTTGTAATTATTGTTTAGGTAGGCTATAAAGATAAACAGCATACCTTAGCTTATTTTAGTGAATTGTTTTCATTCGATCCCCTTATAACACATCACACTTTTATATTGATATCTAATGTAAATATAATTTACGCTCACATTTACAGATATAACAACAATGGGCTTGGTACGAACAGTCACGTCACGTTCACGTTCAGGTCACGTGAAGGTTTTGTACCTTTTGTGAAACAGGTCACCCAAATCTACGAAGTGTCACGTTCAGGTTCTGTACCTTTTGTGAAACAGGTCACCCAAATCTACGAAGTGTTGGGTTACGTGACCCAACAGTTTGTAGATATACTATATGCAATTCATAAAAGCTCACGTAAATTGGCGCCTGCGTAAAACAAATTAATGTAAATTGTCGTTGAGAAGAGACTAATTCTCGGTAAATTTAATCGTGAACGAACCCGTCCTACCTATACTGTAATATACAATTATAGGCGTACACAGGCCTGGGGGCTGGGGGATGGACACCCCTACCCCCATCCCCACCCCCTTACATAATTCAAGAAATGTCTTGGTCTCGGCCTCGAAATTCGTGACCGGTCCTGGTCTCGTCCTCGGCTGCGGTCATTTTCTACGAACACCCCCTACCCACACTCCCCCCGCTTACTTCAATTTGTCTGACGAAATATTCCCCCCCCCCCCTACACCCACCCCTTGAAAAAATCCTGGGTACGCCACTGCCTACAAGTAGCTACCTAGTTCGAATGTCAAATACATTAATTGATTTATTTAATATTGATTGGTTGGTGTGATTGTTTCATTATAATGATTGACTGATTAATTGATTGTTTATTAGATTAAATGACTGACTTATAGATAATTGACTCGATTCAATAACCATAAATAAACACTATTAATCAAATCATTGTTTTATTACTTTTAAACTCATTGATCACTGCTGCCAGTCACTCACTCACTCACTCACTTTCACAGGCATGCACATACAACGCCGTTAAGGGCAGCGCCAGTACGCGCAGACGTCGAGCACGGGAACTTCAGGCGTATGCGAACTGAATTGTCCGCTGCGTGTATCAATTCAGCTGGAAATCAA
Source organism: Echinarachnius parma (assembly GCA_037951105.1). NCBI lineage: Eukaryota > Metazoa > Echinodermata > Echinoidea > Clypeasteroida > Echinarachniidae > Echinarachnius > Echinarachnius parma. Next base: position 21,349 of record JBAMJV010011561.1, on the reverse strand, counting down.
CATTTGCCAAAATCCACGCACGACACGTCTTTAGAAATACTCCAATAACAAGACAAATAATGCAAGTGGTATGGTTGTACATTACCTAAATGACAGAACTGCATATTATCGTCTCAGATTACTCTGAATTATGCACGTACATATTATAAACATGATGATTGAAAAGATTTGATTAGGGGGTATCGGCATTTTCGTCGACATTTTTAAATCTCTTTGTGCGTGTATGTCTAGTCTTAGTAACAAGCGTTTGCAATTTTAAAAATCTTGATTAAACGCTCACGTCACGATTTGGTTAACGCGACACTTCGAGTTTTACCGGCATGGAAAACGACAAATTGTTGGGTCACTTTACCCTACACTTCGTAGATTTGGGTGACCTGTTTCACAAAAGGTACAGAACCGTTCACGTGACGTAAACGTGAACGTGACGTGACTGTTCGTACCAAGCCCAACAATGCAGGCAGAAGTCAGACAAAATGAGGTATCATTAATACTGAAAATTACCGCAGCCGTCATGGGGATATGCATCGGTTTTCTCATTTTCCTGGTTGTTGTCATTCATCTTTCTGATTACTTTAAACGTAAGTTGCATGAAATATAACAATTTAATTAAATCAACAATGCATTGTATAGGCCTAATGGTCAAGTAATGTAGAATTTTGAAGCGTGTAAGATCATTGCTTAATTTCTTAAATCATATTTTGAATGAATTTATACCGCAAAGTATATTTCGTCTGATATTTATCTGTCTGACGAATAGTATCGACATTCTTAATTCTTCCAATGCAAATGGCCTGGATGGAGTGATCTCTTTATGAGAGCTTCTGTTTTGAACTGTTTTACGAATCTGGGGTATTTGTTTTTATTTCAATAGGAATGCATGTATGATTTAGTAATGCATTAAATTCCATAAATTCACAAAGGTTGTGCTTGTTTTAAAGGTTGCACATCACCGTATAGTCACTAGACGTCGGAGTCGGTCGAGGAGTGTTTCGCGTGGTCTCGGTCAGCAAAATCTGCCTTCTACCAGTGAAGTATGTGTGCCTGGTATCTCTGGTGGTCTGCAAACGAATGATGCATCGGCCATGTCTGCTGTATCTGAATGGAATGTACCATTCGTGAACGTTCCGATTGCATTGACATCAATAATGTCACACATGCAGGAATCAATTCAGAAGATGGACACTCAAACCATCCATAATTTCCGACATACATATCCCCATCATCAAGGAAGACAACATCAGATAAAAGTACGCACCGGATTCCACGGAGTACCACATCAGCTGTGCGTGACCCCTACGTGACCCGCGCTAGCTACGTGACCCGCGCACACATAACAACATGATACACGGATACTAATCAAAATAACTAAACCTCGCTACATGTAATTATATATTCTTCATTGTTGAGATCTTTTTCCGTGACATACCTTTACAAATGTCAGCTCTACAATACCTTTACAAGAATAAGTACATGTACAATATTGTTGCAATATTATGCTAAATCAGTTAAACTCCATTAATGACCGATATATGTTTGATGGAGGGACGAATTCGTTTTTCATTCGTAGAATCCAAATTACAGGGCTATTTGATCTGTTTTTTTTTATGTGTGTTAACTGGAAACTGTATGTGTGTCAACTGGAAACTGTTCAGACGTTTTGTAAAAGAGGGTCTGTCCCTTTAAGGCTTTTGTTATGAAAATTGGAGGGGTGAAAACATATCTTTGAGGGCAAGATGAAATGTTCAACTACGTTATTATAGTGGGCCTCCTTTATTTAAAATGTGTGCTATTAAAAGGGGATGAATAACTGGCGGCCATTAAATTAAAATTAATGGGGTAAGATATCAATTATAAGCTAACGCAAACCTTTCGAAACCTTCAATACAATACTCGTTAAAATAAATATACATTTCACTCGAGCAAAACTGTTTTTTTTTTTTTTACTAATAAATCATACTTAAATCTGGGGTGCTTAGCAGAGTGTTTCCTCAAGTACTTTCAATAATATATTGATAGATGTTCGGAACTTGTCTTTCAAGTCCTTTAATCAGTGGTAATTAATTGTAATATAATTATAAGTTATCCTTATATGTTTGAGATGATATTAAGATATCGTCGGTTGAACAAAAAAGAGGGCGCTAAGTCCTTTCATTAACTTTCATTAACAGATGTTAAAACAAGAGGGCACCCTCCAGACACGTCAAGATTAAATAATTTATTATCTACAAATGTGATCGAATGGTTGGTTAAACAACATGTTTTAAATAGAGAGATCATAAAACAAAATTAAAAACCGTTTTGGTAGATTTCCAAAAATGTGTGAATTTTTTTTTTTTATTATTGAATACAAGTTGGTCCCCCTATTTATTCAATAAATACAGATATTTCAGCAGTTTCTGAACTGATTTTGAATATATGAAGTTGATATGTCATTCAAATTGTGTGCTCTTTCAAATTTTACTCTCAGTTTGTCATTACCTCACAAAAAAAAGTATTACTCGAAACGCCCTCTATACCAAAACTGAACTTTATCTTTGAAACTATAATTATTTTAAAGAGGTAGTACAGTTTTGGTAAGGCTGAGCTTTAGTTACAAAAACCTGCACAATAACATTACAAACTAATAGTTATAACTCCACCATGCTCGAAAGGTATAGACAATTAAAAAAGAAGTAAATATCCTGTTATCATTCAAAAAGAGCCATTAAAACACAAGAGGGCGCTCTCTAAAAATCACTCGTTTCAACCATTTTTCTATACATAATTATGCATGTAATGTTTTGTTGAAATAATGATTAAATTGAAACCATGTCAACGGCTATCTAAATCCTATTTAGATTTTTTTTGAAAAAGTGTAAGCATTAAAAAAATAAATAAATCATCGAATACAAATCTTGGGCCCAAATTTATACCGATCGGCTATATTTCTTAATATTTCAGACGTTTCTAAACCGATTTTGATCAAAAAAAGTTTATTCTGCCCTTAAAATTGTATGCCCTTTCAAATTTACACTCAGTTTGTTATTATCTCACAAAAAAAATATTTCGTGCAGCGCCCTCTATACCTAAATTAACTACGACTTTAATGCAATAATTTAGTGAGCAATAGTAGTGTGCAGCATTGATAGCAAATCAATCATGACCCTTTATAGATATCCATGTTATTTAAGAGGGATAATTGCTCACGTGCAAATATATTTCATAAATTACAAACATTTGTTTATCACGCGTATTCCAAAGAATACAAACATTTTGTGAATATATTTGTACGATCATCAAGGCAGAGTTTGGACGTAGACTTTAGTCAGTCAAATACATACTATAAATATAAGATGAGGAGGCGTAAAGGGCTATTTTTATGAAATGTGGAAGGGCGAAAACATTTCCCTTGAGTGAAATATTAAATTTTCAACTACGTTAATACGGTGGACTACTTCATTTATAACGTGTGCAATTAAAACAAGCTGGATAACTGGCGGCCATTAAATTAAACTTGAAAAAAATAATAAGCTAACAGCAAAACTTTTGAAACCTTCTCGACAATACTCGTTCACAAAACAAAACAAAACAAATTACTTCGAGCTGAAACTCTCTGACACATTCCTCTTGGTGTTTAAAAAAAAAAAAAAAATCATACTTTAACCAGGAGTGCTTAGCAGAGTGTTTCCTCAAGTACTTTCAAGGAGAATATTGATAGACGTTTGGAACTTGTCGTTCAAGTCCTTCAATCAGTGGCAATAAACTTAATATATAAGTTATCCTTATATGTTTGAGATGATATTAAGATGTAACTATCGGTTGACAAAGACAAGAGAGCTAGTTCACATTTTGTGCCTTTTCGCGTCTTTAGCTTGAAAGTCAAGATGAAGTCATACTAATTGTTATGTGCTTTATATTTGATGAATATTTCCCCAAAATTTACACAGAAACTTTATCTGAAAACTTTGCATCAGGAGGCTCCGACATACAATCTGGTGTGCGAAAATCAATTTAGCAAAACAAAACATCACTTAACGCCCTTTGACTTATTTTCTTCCGCCGATAAAGTTTTACCTCTTAATGTATGCTTAAAAAGACATCACAGATGTACGATATCCATCACCGGTTCATGTGTATATATTCATACTTGTGATACTTCAAACAAAACATTAATACAATTCCATAAAATTACCGGTAAATAATTATATTGGGACAATTCAACTACTTTCCAGGCATATAAGCGTATTTTCTCAGGTAAATTACGCTAATTTAGAGGTCAATATTGTTTCATTTCGGGTGAAGTTATCGGCACATGTTTAGTAAAATTCATTGGTTGTGACTTTTATAGCATTTCATTCCCACTATAGTCGATTTGTATTCATTGAAAATTATAATAAACCACGTCTTTTTTAGTTCATTGATGATTCCACGTTTTGTACTTTGTCTAGTATAATAGTTTTGTGCATTTTGATATTGGGCTACAGTGAACTATTTGAGTAGTTTTAAAACTATTGTTCACATGTAATTTAAAAACGTTTACTCTCGTGGACCATGTCTTCATAAGGCACTAGGAAGGACGAACAGGGATTGACTTGATTATTCTGGATTGATTAGGCAACCAATGAAGTCAACTTCATAATTCTATAATATTTGTTTTAATAATATATCATACATCGATAGTATTTAAAATAAATGGTATGTCTGAATAATTCTGCTAGGCCTATACATGTATTTTACTTAAGAGTGCTGAACAAACCAGGAGATTAATTGTACATCACCTCAATAGTCTCATGTGTTATGGAAATTTGTATATTTGTTCTAATTAAATAGATTGCGAAACATTTGCCGCAATAAATCTGCTTTGAGAATGTAAAACAATGCAAAAACGGTAAGTGTATTGACCAGTGCACTTGTTTATTATATGCGGTATGCAAATAAGCTTATTAATATTCATAATGTCAAAGTTTCATAGCTTATAGATATTGACATGTACATTTGGTAAGATATTCCTTGAGATCCCTGAACGCCCAGAACAAATGGTAAGGGACCTAGTGCTTTTTTTTTTAATGGGCTTGAAATGGGTTTTGAATTATAATCATATTCTGATTTTAGTAAAGGGATAGTACAATTTTGGTTTAGAAGGTGCTTCAAGGATTGTTTGTGAGGTAATTATTGTAACTAAGTGAAACGTTTGAAAAAAGCGCATGATTTCAAAAACAATATAAACTTTGTTTGGTAAAATAGGTTCAGAAACAGCTGAAATATCCGTAAATATATCCTAAGAAAATATTGATAAAACCTACAAATTTACAAAAATGTACCAAAGTGGCTGTAAACTTGTTTTTGAAGACCTCTCTATTGATACATCAATTTAACCAAACATCACATGTACATTATGTATACGAAGTGGTTGAAACTTTCAGGTGTGTAGAGGGTGCCCTCTTGTGTTAATATCTTTTTTTGTTTACATGATACATGCACATTTTAGTTACTGAAATTCAGTTTGACCAGAGCTGTACATTTTTTAAATCCATACGAATGTTTGTTTTTTCCATCTCTGTCATTTCTTTGAAATATTTCTCATTACACGCATTAACATTTCCCTGTACAGGAAACAGAAATGAGAATTGCAAAGTTATTCAATGCCATTTGGAAAGAAACAAATTGAAACTACTATTTAAAACAAAGTTGCTTGTTACAAACTTAATTTTCGTAACTCTTCTTCTTCTTCTTCCGGGTAAAGTACAGGCCACCATCTGGTGTATCAACGTACTGTTTGGCTGGTCTGGTGCAGTGAATGTGCAGTGTGATTTAAAAATCTTCTACATAATTCTATGTGCAGCTAAAAAGACTGGGTTCCCCATTTATCGGAGTTGAATGCTCTGTACCTTCTGCCTGAAATGGTCAGCAGAGGTACAGTTGATTATATGAGCAGGAAGCAGGTTCCAGAGTCTAATGGTGTCAGGATAGAATGACTTCTGGTAGACCAAAGTTCTTGCAAATGGTATCTGGAACTGCTGTTGATGACCTCGGTGGGATGTTCGGACCGGTGACAGGTGGTTTTGGAGTGTGTCAGCATGCACATTTACAATGCGGTACATCATCAACACCTTGAGTTGAGCCCTGCGTTCTTGGAGGGTAGGCCACTGGAGTTGAGTAAGCATTGCTGTCACACTGTTCGTACGGTAGAAATCTCCTGTGACAAATCTTGCGTATCGATGTTGCACCATTTCAATCCTATGAATGTTGTCCTTGGAGTGAGGATCCCATACTGTGCAAGCGTATTCTAGGATGGGGCGCACTAGAGTTAGGTAGCACAATGCCTTGGTCTTACGTGGACATGGCCTGATGTTTCTCTGTAAGAATGCGCTGACCGAGTTTGCTTTCTTTGTGATTGTTTTGATGTGGTGGGTCCAGTTCAAGTTGTTTGTTATATGAATGCCGAGGTATTTAGCAGAATCTGCTGTCTCTAGACGCTGTCCATGGATGTTGTATGCCCATTTGACGTACTTCCTCTTGTTTGTGACATGAAGAACTTGGCATTTTTGTGGCTTGAACTGCATCAGCCAGTCTTTTTCCCATGTCTGTAGTGCGTCAATGTCTTGTTGCAGCAGTCTCGAGTCAGCCTCTGTGTCTATCTTGCGGTAGAGCAAGCAATCATCTGCAAACAGGCGTACAGAGCAGCCTGTTGACACATATTCCGGCAAATCGTTGATGAATATGAGGAAGAGTAAGGGACCAATCACGCTTCCCTGCGGTACACCAGATGTGACAGAAGCACTACCTGATGAAGATCCTTCTAGGACCACTCTTTGGCTTCGATGTTCGAGGAAGTCTGCGATCCATTGATGGGCAATTCCACAGATCCCATAGTACTGTAATTTGTGAAGCAGCCTCTCGTGTGGTACTTTGTCAAAAGCTTTCGAAAAGTCGAGGAGGATGACATCATGTTGCTCTCTTTTGTCAATCCCCTTAGCAAGGTCCTGGATTGCTGAGATGAGTTGTGTCTCACAGGAGCGACGTTTCCGGAATCCATGTTGGCTGTCTGACAGGATGTTGTTTGTCTCAAGGTGTTTATTGATGGCACTACTGACAATATGTTTAACAGTTTCTGGCCTGTTTTTATCACCTTTCTTAAAGATCGGTGTCACATCTGCTCTTCGCCAGTCGTCCGGAATTACTCCTTGGTTGAGAGAGGATTGAAAGAGAAGTGTGAAGACAGGAGTGAGTTCAATGGCCAATTCTTTGATGAGTCGAGAAGGCAGTTTGTCAGGTCCGGTGGCTTTATGTACATGAAGTTCAGATAGAAGTTTGAAAACTCCGCCAGGCGTGATGGTGATGCGGTTCATCGATGGATGGGGATTGCCCACATGTTTGATATTATCTCTATTTTCATCATCCGTAAAGACAGAGGCGAACTGCTGGTTAAGCATCTCTGCTTTGGTTTTGCTGTCAGTGTGTAAAATACCATCAGTTCCCTTTAGTGGAGACACTCCAGATGAGTCACACTGTCTGCTTTTGATAAAGCTCCAGAATCGTTTGGGATTTCCTGTAGAATATGGGCTGACTATGTTGGTAAGATAGTCATCATGAGCATGCTTGCAGGCTGACCTTGACTTCTTCTTCAGTTCCTGATATTTAGCGAAATCAGCTGGTGACTGGGTTCTCTTAGCTTTTGTAAAACTCCTCTTCTTTTGACGGGTGAGACGCTTCAGAGAAGTGGTGATCCATGCTTGATGGAAACGTGTCGATGACATCTTTGATGGGACAAGACGGTCTTGCAGTTCGAGTTAGGAACATCTTTATGTCATTCTACATGATGTCAACAGAGCTAGTAGTTGAGAAGTCATCAAGGAACTTGTCTTGACAAGAGCGACACTCCTGCTTCATACTTTCTGTGTCTGCCTTATTCCAGAGGTAGATTTGACGTCTGACTGGCTTTTGTCGTCTTGGCATGATGTTTGTATGCACCATAACCAGGTCATGATCCCCGATCCCTGGTAAAGGCAAACATTTGTTCACTAGAGATGGCGTATTTGTCATGAAAAGGTCAAGGATGCTGGTGCGTCTGGTGGGGAAGCTGACCATCTGTTGAAGGCCACAGTTTCCTAACATTTCAATGAAGCGCCTGCTGGTGGCTAAAAGGGTTTGGTGGCCTGCAGCTGACAGGGTCTCCCAATTTATTTCAGGTAGGTTAAGGTCTCCACCCATCCAGAATACAGCATTTCTATGTTTTCTTTGTTGATCTTCAATTGCACTGCATAGGTCCTCCATGTACTGTGTTGAGCTCGATGGTGGCCGGTACAACGCACCAATGATGAGGGTCTTCCTTGTGCTGAGTGGAAGTTTAATGAATGTTGCCTCACATTCAAAGTTGCTCACTAGATGCTCACAGGTGAACTCCTTCTTGATTGCTATAAGCACACCACCGTATCCATCATCACGATCTTTGCGGAAGACATTGTAGCTTGATGGAAACAGTTCAGAACTGGAAACATTACAGTTTAACCAGGTCTCAGATCCTAAGATTACATCTGGGTCTGTGGAGTCGATCATGTTTCCAATCTCTTCTTTTTTGTTCTTTGCACTCTGAAAATTCACGTTGAGAATCTTCATGCTCTTGTTGATTTTGTTGTCTTTTCTACCCGTTCTTGCTTTCCTGGTTGGCATGGTTGGTGATGAAGCAGCTAGGGGAGGGCCTGGGCTGGCAGTAGATGAGGCTGATGTGTCGTCATGTGATGACAAGCTGCTAAATGCGTTGGAGGTGACCAGTCCACTTTGCGATTCAAAAAGGCTAGTTGCAAACTGTGGCATGCCACAGTTAACACAATGCCATGAAACATTAGCATTTCCAAGAGCTAAGTAGACAGGAGTTGACATCCCCATGCATTCCACATGGTACCATTTCTCGCAGTCATCACACGCAACTCCACGCTGATTCCAGTTCACAGCAAGATTACATATTTGGCAGGGATATTTTGTTCCTGGACCAGGATTAAGTTCGATATCTGAAGCATTTACAAGCAAGAGTAGACTGAGGTATATCATAGCCTTTTGTTTACACCCGTGTTTGAAGATGCACGGTTGAGCATTCTTGTTGACCGAGAGATGTAAGTGGAGAGTCTTAGTCGGCACCTCCAACTGCGAAGACGAAGGCGAGTGATCATGTAACTGATGATGTGGATTATCCGGTGTAGACCAGTGTTTTCTTGAACAGATGAAGGTGAATGGCATGAAGAATGAGCATACATTTGATGACTGAATTTGCTGAGTCACAATGATGTTTGTGAAAATTGTAACAAAGATCAGATAGCAGAGTGTATTTTCACATGAGTGTGCCATCATAAATAATATTGATAGATATCTTCCAATTAAGTTGCAATCAAGTAGCAAACAAATCAGGTGCAAGCTTAATGTGCTTACAAATTTTCAATGTCAATAATGAAAATATAAAGTCCAATAAAAATAATCAGATCCTCCTATGTTATTGTCAAAAATTCCCTTAAAATGTCTAGTTTTCCAAATCCAGATCAAGGCAAGAGGCAAGAAACTAGAATTTCAGCTAGGCTCAGTATCAGGTATGTGTATACCAAGTCACAGGATGTACAGCTGTCACAATCAGGTAGTTGAAATGAGATATCAGCAGTAGAACATCAAAAAGCCCAAAAAGCATTGCATGGGACTAAGCAAAAAAGCAGGAATCAAAGATGGCTGCCATGGCTTTCAAAGTAACCAATTTGAAAAGTCCAAGTTTCAATGAAGGTCTTCCAATCCAGTTATATAAATGTCCATAAACAAACAGGGAAGCCAGATAAACTAACTGATGAAGATCCTTCTAGGACCACTCTTTGGCTTCGATGTTCGAGGAAGTCTGCGATCCATTGATGGGCAATTCCACAGATCCCATAGTACTGTAATTTGTGAAGCAGCCTCTCGTGTGGTACTTTGTCAAAAGCTTTCGAAAAGTCGAGGAGGATGACATCATGTTGCTCTCTTTTGTCAATCCCCTTAGCAAGGTCCTGGATTGCTGAGATGAGTTGTGTCTTACAGGAGCGACGTTTCCGGAATCCATGTTGGCTGTCTGACAGGATGTTGTTTGTCTCAAGGTGTTTATTGATGGCACTACTGACAATATGTTCTAAGAGTTTAACAGTTTCTGGCCTGTTTTTATCACCTTTCTTAAAGATCGGTGTCACATCTGCTCTTCGCCAGTGGTCCGGAATTACTCCTTGGTTGAGAGAGGATTGAAAGAGAAGTGTGAAGACAGGAGTGAGTTCAATGGCCAATTCTTTGATGAGTCGAGCAGGCAGTTTGTCAGGTCCGGTGGCTTTATGTACATTAAGTTCAGATAGAAGTTTGAAAACTCCCCCAGGCGTGATGGTGATGTGGTTCATCGATGGATGGGGATTGCCCACATGTTTGATATTATCTCTATTTTCATCATCCGTAAAGACAGAGGCGAACTGCTGGTTAAGCATCTCTGCTTTGGTTTTGCTGTCAGTGTGTAAAATACCATCAGTTCCCTTTAGTGGAGACACTCCAGATGAGTCACACTGTCTGCTTTTGATAAAGCTCCAGAATCGTTTGGGATTTCCTGTAGAATATGGGCTGACTATGTTGGTAAGATAGTCATCATGAGCATGCTTGCAGGCTGACCTTGACTTCTTCTTCAGTTCCTGATATTTAGCGAAATCAGCTGGTGACTGGGTTCTGTTAGCTTTTGTAAAACTCCTCTTCTTTTGACGGGTGAGACGCTTCAGAGAAGTGGTGATCCATGCTTGATGGAAACGTGTCGATGACATCTTTGATGGGACAAGACGGTCTTGCAGTTCGAGTTAGGAACATCTTTATGTCATTCTACATGATGTCAACAGAGATAGTAGTTGAGAAGTCATCAAGGAACTTGTCTTGACAAGAGCGACACTCCTGCTTCATACTTTCTGTGTCTGCCTTATTCCAGAGGTAGATTTGACGTCTGACTGGCTTTTGTCGTCTTGGCATGATGTTTGTATGCACCATAACCAGGTCATGATCCCCGATCCCTGGTAAAGGCAAACATTTGTTCACTAGAGATGGCGTATTTGTCATGAAAAGGTCAAGGATGCTGGTGCGTCTGGTGGGGAAGCTGACCATCTGTTGAAGGCCACAGTTTCCTAACATTTCAATGAAGCGCCTGCTGGTGGCTAAAGGGGTTTGGTGGCCTGCAGCTGACAGGGTCTCCCAATTTATGTCAGGTAGGTTAAGGTCTCCACCCATCCAGAATACAGCATTCCTATGTTTTCTTTGTTGATCTTCAATTGCACTGCATAGGTCCTCCATGTACTGTGTTGAGCTCGATGGTGGCCGGTACAACGCACCAATGATGAGGGTCTTCCTTGTGCTGAGTGGAAGTTTAATGAATGTTGCCTCACATTCAAAGTTGCTCACTAGATGCTCACAGGTGAACTCCTTCTTGATTGCTATCAGCACACCACCGTATCCATCATCACGATCTTTGCGGAAGACATTGTAGCTTGATGGAAACAGTTCAGAACTGGAAACATTACAGTTTAACCAGGTCTCAGATCCTAAGATTACATCTGGGTCTGTGGAGTCGATCATGTTTCCAATCTCTTCTTTTTTGTTCTTTGCACTCTGAAAATTCACGTTGAGAATCTTCATGTTCTTGTTGATTTTGTTGTCTTTTCTACCCGTTCTTGCTTTCCTGGTTGGCATGGTTGGTGATGAAGCAGCTAGGGGAGGGCCTGGGCTGGCAGTAGATGAGGCTGATGTGTCGTCATGTGATGACAAGCTGCTAAATGCGTTGGAGGTGACCAGTCCACTTTGCGATTCAAAAAGGCTAGTTGCAAACTGTGGCATGCCACAGTTAACACAATGCCATGAAACATTAGCATTTCCAAGAGCTAAGTAGACAGGAGTTGACATCCCCATGCATTCCACATGGTACCATTTCTCGCAGTCATCACACGCAACTCCACACTGATTCCAGTTCACAGCAAGATTACATATTTGGCAGGGGTATTTTGTTCCTGGACCAGGATTAAGTTCGATATCTGAAGCATTTACAAGCAAGAGTAGACTGAGGTATATCATAGCCTTTTGTTTACACCCGTGTTTGAAGATGCACGGTTGAGAATTTTTGTTGACCGAGAGATGTAAGTGGAGAGTCTTAGTCAGCACCTCCAACTGCGAAGACGAAGGCGAGTGATCTTGTAACTGATGATTATCCGGTGTAGACCAGTGTTTTCTTGAACAGATGAAGGTGAATGGCATGAAGAATGAGCATACATTTGATGACTGAATTTGCTGAGTCACAATGATGTTTGTGAAAATTGTAACAAAGATCAGATAGCAGAGTATATTTTCACATGAGTGTGCCATCATAAATAATATTGATAGATATCTTCCAATTAAGTTGCAATCAAGTAGCAAACAAATCAGGTGCAAGCTTAATGTGCTAACTAATTTTCAATGTCAATAATGAAAATATAAAGTCCAATACAAATAATCAGATCCTCCTATGTTATTGTCAAAAATTCCCTTAAAATGTCTAGTTTTCCAAATCCAGATCCAGGCAAGAGGAAAGAAACTAGAATTTCAGCTAGGCTCAGTATCAGGTATGTGTATACCAAGTCACAGGATGTACAGCTGTCACAAGCAGGTAGTTGAAATGAGATATCAGCAGTAGAACATCAAAAAGCCAAAAAAGCATTGCATGGGACTAAGCAAAAAAGCAGGAATCAAAGATGGCTGCCATGGCTTTCAAAGTAACCAATTTGAAAAGTCCAAGTTTCAATGAAGGTCTTCCCATCCAGTTATATAAATGTCCATAAACAAACAGGGAAGCCAGATAAACTAACTAAAATACAAAATTCATCACAAAACATAAACACTTAGTGAGATTTTGAAGATTTATTTAGAGATCCAAAAAGACACTGCACACACACAGCCAGCCATAGCTGGTCTAGAGCTACTCAAATTCACGTTTTATATGATGTTTTAACTCGTGATCATAGGTTTGATCGTATTGAAGCAATATGTTAGTCAAGGAGCTTGAAAATTCCCGTGGTATTTTTTGGTATGAAAGCAAGCCACCCATTCAAATGTCTCAAGCGCACCCCACATAACAATAACAAACATGATTGCACTCTGAAATCTTGTGCAGGTGGCCAGCAGAGGGCACCCTTTAACCCTACAAAAAACCGGGCTATTTGAGGTCTTTTTTCGGTAGGGGGTCATTATGGCCCCCTTAAGATCGTGGCCTTGAAATGCCCAATCGTCGTAAGATGTAAACAATACCATGTTATTTTTTATTTTTTTCAAAAAATTCTCTAATTTGCATATAAAGGTAATAAAATTCAAATTTTTGCACATAAATCATATATTCTGCATTTATAACTAAACATTGGTTTTCACTACATAATATATTCTTTAGACTATTTTGAATAATAATACAAAAAAAAATGGGAAGAGCCTGATTATTCCTTATGTTTTCTATTGTTTTGATAATTTCTTATGTATTTCTTTGTTTTTTAATTTATGTATTTCATTGTTTATGTTGTTTTATTTTATTTCTAACTTGAGTGTAACTTTTTTGACCCCAAAAACAAATACCTAAAAGGTAAACAAGACCGTTTAGCCAATGATATATCTGTTTTTTTTAATGAAAACTGATGTTTTGTACTCAAATCACGAATATTGGCGAATGTCGGGCTGACATGCAGTTACAAAAGGTCACGTGACTTCGTAACAAAAGGTCCGATTTTCGAAAAGTTTGTTTTAAAAGATGCGCAAGACTCAAAAGAAGAAAGTCATCAAGCGGCAGGGCGTCATCCTTACGTGTTTCTGAGCAATCAGAACAATTCCGAAGGGGGTGGGGGGCATGATGGCCCCCCCGGTCTTATTAGGGTTAATCGAGCTAAGGGATATTATGATAAGCAACGGTCAGCCATGGGTGTCGGTGATCCCAATACCTCAAACACTCAAACAATAGACAGTTACCAAGTGGTGGTAGGAACTTCATCCGGTCTCAATCAAATCTCTTTGACAAGGAGCTGTGTTTTTTTGTGATTGTACGTTGGACGCTTGCAGTTGGAGTTGCCAACCTCCAGGCCATGTGACACAAGAAAATCGTCAACATCGTGAATAGTTGGATACACACTCCTATACAGTTGGAAGGGTAATTTGTGACTTCTGCCCTACAGTGAATGAAGGCCAATGGTAATGTCTACATATAGACCGGCAGCTCAGAGGTCTTTTGTGCATCGAAAAGCGTACTGATTGTTGAACATATGAATATTTAGAGGAGAATGTAACAAAACCAACAATATGAGTCTCCCGGGTTGTACCTGGTGGGAAAGAAGTCCTTTGCGCCTCCAAAGTTTGACCCCTGGGGATTGTCCGATGCTTCTATTTGTTTGCGAATTTACTGTGTTCAACATCGCTCGCTACGAGTAAAGCGAAATAGCGGGGACACCTATTACAAAAGAATCGCTGATGCGGATCTGCAAATTTCGGAACATTTTACTTTGCCTGTTTTAAAAGACGAAATACACGTCGATGCATTGGGGATTATATCCATAACCTTTTGCAACTTAACAAATATGTCTTACAGATTATAGAATACATAATGATAGCACGTTTGCATATGCCAAAGACCATATAAATACCTTTGAATGAACCCCATCACCAAAACAACATCAGACATGGCTTCCATTTACAAATGAATTTCACACATTAAAACAACACCCGTGTATAAATATACAGGGATGAAAACTAAAGTAAATAGCCGAATGCAGAGGAACCAATATATGAGCGCATGCACTCAAACAACAGAAGTGCTGTTTTTAGCACCTTATCGGTGCTCGCATAGGGGCAGCACCGCCTGTGCTGGTTTGGCACTAGTACAGTGCTAGTTTAGCACCACTTGAGGTGTTACCGAATTTGCACTTTTGGTGCTGAGAAATCCACATTGTGTGTGATGAATAAAACCCATAGTGCTAAAAGATAATACGGGGGGAGGGTTGGCTTCCGTTAACTCGGAACTTAATTTAGCACATATGTATTCCGTGGTAAAAGAAGCAGGATAAAGATGTCCGCTAGTAGGATTCGAACCTTGGATCCCACGCGCCCAAGTCAGACGCGATACCGACTGAGCTAACTCGCATCACGGGAAGCCGAATGCACTCTAACGAAAGTATCGTACAGTTTCTATTGTTACGAATTTAGCGCGTTGTGGGCTGTTCTCACAGCACCAGTGGTGCTGTTCTCACAGCACCAGTGACGAAAGTATCATACAGTTTCTATTGTTACGAATTTAGCTCGTTGTGGTGCCGTTCTCACAGTTGTGCTGTGAGAACAGCACCACAACGTGCTAAATTCTGTTTTGTTAGTGTTGCATAGCGACGGGGGGGGGGGGGGGGGGGGGGGGGGGTTGACAAATGTGGTGACAATAGAGAAATTTATCAATAGAGCCTCTTTACTCTGTGCAGTCATGTTTAGAGTGGAAGATGGTTGTCATGGGAAATCTTTTGTTCTCTTTCATGGGAACAATTTTACAGCCATCGCATCAAGGAATGTCTAATCGATGTAACAAGTAACCATTCAGTCCTTTCAATTCGATGAATACACGTCTTTCTCACTTGACCGTAGTATTGCACATGCGCAAAACGCAACTGTGAACGGGTGTATACAGTGACCTCTACATGCAGCTTGGATGCCAATACACACATATAATTGCCCTTTGTCTGACTTTGTGCAGCGATTTTGTTTTTCACTCTACGTACATGACGTAGCATTACGTTTCACTAAGTTAGCCGTGATCTCCACCACGGTGGAAATCAACTCAACCATTTTAATAGCTTTCGTCAACATTCCATGCCCTGTTAACTGCCCCCCCCCCCCCCCCCCCGAGACCTAGTGGTATTATAGAGATAATCTCCTCCGGTTACACGCAGTAAACCGATAAGAACGGTGTAAACGGTGATAAAATACTACTAGAGGCACGAATCTCTCAACCTCTCCTCAGGCCTGAGAAGCGGATATTTTCTAACTTGGGTGAAACGTAATGGGGAAATGTGGAAGCTCCACTTTTTAAAACATAACTTTTGCGAGTCGACTTTCAATATTCAGAGGCATCTGCAGGGTAATGTAACGGATGACATTTGTATCTAATATGTATTCTGTAATCTGTAAGACATATTTATTAAGTTGCAAGAGGTTTTAGGTATAATCCCCAATTCATCGACGTGTATTTCGTCTTTTAAAACGGCCAACGTAAAATTCACGAAGAAGGCGTGATACGGACCACTGATCCTTTTGTAATTGTCTCGCTTACCCCGCAGGTACCGATGTTAGACACGGTACTTCGCAACAAAATAGAAGCATCGCACAAACCCCAGGGGCGAAACTTTGGAGGCGCAAAGGACCCCTTTACCACCGGGTACAGCCCAGGAGACTCATATTTTTGGTTTTGTTACATTCTTTTCTAAATATTCATATGTTCAACAATCAGTACGTTTTTAGATGCACAAAAGACCTCTGAGCTGCCGGTCTAATACCCTCATATGTTGTAACTAGGAGAGACACATATATTTCGCAGTAGACAACATTGACTTCGCAGAGACATTGCAGATGGGAAGCGCTCCCTGCATGGGACAGCAATGGCTATTTTACCAAAGAAGCCAACATGACAATGAGGCACCTAGATGTATAACGCCCAGTCAGCTTCGAGAGACACACCGAAGGATCTGATGACATGTGCAACAACCAAGCTGCTTGACTTTCCAAAACCAAATAGCAAAACAAAAAAGTGTGTGCCTCCTTCGGACTAAGACGTATCAAGACCCTCCACAACCATCAAATGGCTCCCTTCCAGATGTTACCTTACTGATGGGCCGAACCGTGGTTAGGTATCAGCAGCGAGCATTCAGAGATGATAATGACTTACTTAGACTTAGTAGTTCCCGCGTCGTCCGACGCATGAGGCGGTCATCACTCTCCAGCTGGGCTTGTCAGCAGTTAGTGTATTGATGTCGTTCCATTTTTAAGGCTGCCTTTCAGATCTTGTTGGATGTTTTGTTTACAGTTCATTTTGGGCCTGCCCCTTCGTCTTCTACCCAGGGGAGTCCACCATAGAGCTTGTTGTGCTAGGCGATCAGGGGGAAGACGTGCTACATGGCCCAACCACTTCAGGCGCTTTTTACAGATTGTTGCGGATACTGGAGGCTGCTTAGAACGTTCTCTAACTTCCTTGTTTGTGATGAAGTCATCCCACTTGATGTGCAGGATCTTTCGTAGGCATTTTGAGTCAAAAGCATCCAGTTTCTTTTCATGAGTAATTTTTAAGTACCATGTTTTCACAGCCATACAAAAGGGTCGACAGAACATTTGTATTATAAAAACGAAGCTTGGTCTTAAGGGAAAACTTCTTGCTGGACCAGATTTTTTTTATTTGATTGAAGGCTGCTGATGCTTTTCCTATTCTGCAGTTGACCTCCTTGGTCATGTCTCCTTGGTCGTTGGTAGAGCTTCCCAGGTATGTGAAATCTTCAACATTGTCGATTTTGTCTTGACCTATGAAGACATATTGTGGGGGATGGTGGTCTCCTTGAAGCATGTTCTTTGTCTTTTTGATGCTGATGAGTAGGCCAAGTTATTTTGCACTTCCACCGATAGCGCCTACAAGTTGCTGTAAGCTTGGAGTATCCTTTGCAAGTGCTGCAATGTCATCAGCAAAGTCAAGGTCTGAGAGTTTCTGATTTCCCAGCCAGTCAATACCTCTGTCTTTAGTCGCTTTCGTCAATACCCAGTCGATTGCTATCGCGAAAAGAATTGGGGACAGTATGCATCCTTGCCGTACACCTGTGAGTACTTGGAACCAGTCACTCAATCCATCTTCAGTTCTTATGCAGCAACGTGAACCGCTGTAAATCTGTTCAATAGCATTGAAGACTTTTTCAGGGATACCATATGAGTTGAGTACTTTCCACAATGAGGGTATGTGAATGCTGTCGAAGGCTTTGCTGAAATCAATAAAGCTGACATCAAGGGGGACCTGATACTCTTGGCACTTTTCGATGATGCGCCGGAGGGTGAAGATTTGCTCAGCACATGAGCGCTTGGGCCTGAAGCCTGCCTGTTCCTCCCTCAGCTGGGTATCAACCACATTTCTCATTCGGTTCAATATCATTTGGCAAAACACTTTCCCTGGGAGGGACACTAAAGCCACTCCTCTCCAATTGTCACAGTCGGATAAGTTCCCCGTCTTTGGAAGGCATACAATAGCACCGTCTTTCCAGTCCTGAGGTACTACATTTTCTGTCCATGCGCCGTTACAGATTTGGAGAATCCAGTCCACGACAGTGTCATCTCCAGCCTTGAGCATTTCTGCTGCAATGCAATCCACACCAGGTGCCTTGTTGTTCTTCATCATACCGATGGCCTTCCTTGTTTCCTCCTTGGTGAAGATGTCTGTCTCGATGGGGAGGATGTTCGCCGGTTCACATGGTTCAGCAGGCGTATCCGGCTGGGCCTATTTAGAACCTCTTTGAAATGCTCTGCCCATCTGGCCAGTTTTTCTTCACCTTTTGATAGTACTCGTCCATCTTTGGACTTAATGGGTGCGGATCTTGTAGAAGTGTTGTTGGTGATCTTCTTTGCAATGCGATACACAGATCTCATATCATTGCGGGCCGCAGCTTCTTCAGCAGCATCTGCCTGGGCATCTAGCCATTCCCTGTTATCACGCTGGGCACTACGCTTCACTTCTTTGTCTTTGTTCCTGTAGGCCTCATAGGCTGCGTTGTCGATGTCATTTGGTTGGGCATTATGTCGTTTAATGTGGAGTTGCTTCCTTTCCTCAATGAGATCCCATGTTTGATTGCTGATCCATTCCTCCTTCAGGGGTTTCTGGTAGCCGAGAGTGGATTCTCCAGCCTCATTCATCGCGTCTTTCAGTTGATCCCACCAAACCTCAGTTCCAGGTGGGCACTCTCTCAGGATGTCAAAACGGTTTCTGATAGAAATCTTAAACTCCTCTCTTACATCACTGTTCTTCAGCTTGCCGACATCAAATTTCTTGCACGCTTTCGGTTTCTTATTTCGTCTCTTAAGTTTGATCTTTATCTTAGCTATTGCAAGGTTGTGGTCACTGCCGACATCTGCTCCCCTGTAGCAGCGAACATCTTGCACGCAAGTAGATCTCCATGCTGGACCGAGGGCAAAGTGGTCGATCTGGGTCCTTGTCACGTGGTCGTTTGATATCCACGAGACTTTATGAATGATAATGAAGCAGTCCTATAATGGGACGAACTTACATGAAACTGCCACCCGAGAACATACTGGTATCCTAAAATGATCTACATACCATCCACTAATTGCCAGTGAGGTACTATACCAACCAAATGAGTAGGCACACCGCCACATTATAACAGCACACGTTTGCACATGACTAGTACTCCCTACTCACTGTGCGCATGTAAGCCCAACGGATTAGCGCTAAAGTCATGGGTCCAGAACGCAAAACTGTGATCTCCCGTGAGTTGGGACTGCACAAGTCAGCAAAGCATCTGCAGATAGCCCGCAATAACATGGACCACTTGATACTGCGGCTAGGGGACTTTCACACCGTCATGGCAAATCTTAGTTGCATTAGCGCGTAAATCGAGAAAAAGGGGCATCGAATTATTCTGGCCGGACACAAATGTGTACGAATCAACGACAGTGAAGCAGATCATTGCGGGAAAGCATGTGAGGAGAGCGATGGAAACACATTCATTTTGTTGACCTTACAGTCACTGTTCCATCTGAGGTCGATCTGTACCAGACCTCATTATGGCAGTATCCCAATTTATGTATGTATCCACACCAGCTTTGTAACTGGAGTTGGTACAAAACGATGTGGCATTCCCCTGACAAGGCTGCTGCTTTGCCAACATTGAACGCCTCTAGTGGAACTGATAGCACTGTCTTTGCTGAACGTCCGCAGAATACCTGCTGCTGAGACACAGTTCGACACATCAGTCAGGTAACATCTAGAAGGGAACCATTTGATGGTTATGGAGGGTCCTTACTTTGTCCGAAGGAGGTATAGACTGGGGTTTGTGTTTTGCTATTTGTCTTTGGACAGTCAAGCATCTATGGTAGTTGAACAGGTCATTATATATATGGGATGTCTCTCAAAGCTGGCTAGAGGTTCTAGTATATGTGCCTCATTGTAATGTTGGCATCGTTGTCTCATTCAGGGAGCGCTTCCCATCTACAATGTTTTCTGCGAAGTCAACGTTGTCTTCTGCGAAATATATGTGTCTCTCCTTTACAACATATATGTATACACCATCAAAAGTCTTCATGCACTGTAGGACAGAACAAATTTCCCTTCCAACCGTATAGGAGTGTGTATCCAACTATTCACGATGTTGACGATTTTCTTGCTTCACATGGCCTGGCGGTTGGCAACTCCAACTGCAAGCGTCCAACGTACAATCACAAAAAAGAACAGCTCCTTGTCAAAGGGATTTGATTGAGACCGGATGAAGTTCCTACCACCACTTGGTAACTGTCTACTGTTTGAGTGTTTGAGGTATTGGGATCACCGACACCCATGGCTGACCGTCGCTTATCATAATATCCCTTGGCTCGATTAACCCTAATAAGGCCGGTAGGCCATCATACCCCCCCCCCCCCCCCCCCCCCTCCGGAAATGTTCTGATTGCTCAGAAACGCGTAAGGATCACGCCCCGCCACTTGATGACTTTCTTTTTTTTTTAGTCTTGCGCATCTTTTAAAACTAATTTTTTCGAAAATCGGACCTTTTGTTACGAAGTCGCGTGACCTTTTGTAACTGCATGTCAGCCCGATATTCGCCAATTTTCGTGATTTGTGTACAGAACATATGGAAATATCAGTTTTCATAAAAACAGATATATCATTTGCTAATTGGTCTTGTTAACCTTTTAGGTATTTGTTTTGGGGGTCAAAATAGTTCAATTAAAGTTAGAAATAAAATAAAACAATAAAAACAATGAAATACATAACTTAAACCATCAAAGAAATACATAAGAAATTATCAAAACAATAGAAAACATAAAGAATAAACTGGCTCTTCCAATCTTTTTTGTTGTATTATTATTCAAAATCGTCAAAAGAATATATGTAGTGAAAACCAATGTTTAATTATGGAGAATATATGATTTATGGGCAAAAATGTGAATTTTATTACCTTTTTTGCATAAATTGCCATAAATATGCAAATTTGATAATTTTTCGAAGAAAAAAAAAAAAACTGGTATTGTTTACATCTTATTTGAAATGCATGCAAGTTTTCGCGACGATTGGGCATTTCATTGCCGAGATCTTAAGGGGGCCA
>JBAMJV010011560.1:0-19574 GCA_037951105.1 Echinarachnius parma | reverse complement strand
CCGGAGTTGTGCTTCCGTCGGGCTTTGCCCCAGTGATCTCATGACGGTCCCCAATTCGCTGGTGGTGATTTTGCCATCGCTATCCTTGTCGAACAGCTGGAAAGCCTCCTTGAATTCTGCGATCTGTTCCGATGTAAGCTTAGCAGCCATATTTTTAAAAGTAATATTTGATTTTTAAGTAGTATATTATAGATAATGATATGCAAGATGATACTGCAGTACAATGCCGAATGATCACCCTCTTCGGTTCCGATGGATCAAAAATGTCTGTGTATTCCTGCTCACAAATATAGCACGTATGCCAAGGACGAGTTATGGTAATACAATCACTGTGCATAAGTAATCCCAATATACCTGCACATATTCGAGCCCTAATATTGGTTACACAAACAAACAAAACACTCCGATTTCATATTTTCCACATAACAACGCCCACCTCCGCACGGTCCAGGAGGCGAGAGCTCGATCATGACCCAGGACCAGGGCTCGATCATGACCCAGGACCAGGCCTGGTTCCACTGATCTCTATAGATATGCTTGTGTAATCCGAATACCGTTGAATGAGTAAGGGATGTATGTGTGCTCCCCGTGTGCTCCAGCACCACGTTCGTTTGAGTTCTATGTTATTCTAGCACATTGACATCGATGAGTTAGAGCCAACGATGTCAATTACCATGGTAAATGTCGCTGGTCCGTAATCGGGCTCTCCGGGCCGGAATGACGCGTGACGCATGACCCAGCTTGTTGACAGAATAACGCGTGACTGGATTAGCTATTGTCCCAAACAAGACTCGTAATTCTCCCGACAAAAGGTTATAATCGTACTATCCATTAATAAATCGAAACTGCAATATTTTTACCGGGATATTTTTAACCGTTTGCCCCAAGTTATGTGTAATACGCACACGATTGACACGGTTGAATGACAATGATCAAAATACATCTAAATTCAATCATCAATCTAATGGTTATATCCCGAGGTGAATATTTATATACAATACTAACCAAGCTTTAGTCATAGTTGGTCGCATACTTGATATTAGACTTGAACTCGCCGAGACGCCGACCGTTGGATTTGGGGTTACACTTCCAAACAAATTCGACCAACCTTTACCATTACTTCCAGAAGAACAGGGTGGAACATTCTTTACATTTATTCCGAATACTCATTTTTTTTTGTTTAAGTAGGTTCCAGAGCACGAACCTCCGAATAGGTTTACATATCATGAGGCATAATAACAGGGTGAATGGAACATTCTTTATTAGCCCATTGCTTTCGGGAATCTGTATTAACTATATGAACCATATGCCGGGGATGCCAAGATATATATAGTAGGGAATAATCTAGATAATTTAGTTTATCTATAAATTTAGATAATTGGCCCGGCTACAGACTAACTAAATTGTGCATTGAATGGAAACTCAACATTTCATGAGTGTATACTTGTACATGTTATAACTAATGCCCTTATTCCAAACAGAGAGAAACTGACCAGATACAAATATACTATAAATACAAAGCGAAACAAAAACTCACGAACACAAAGACCCACATACACACTTGTCGTGTTTCCCCTATTTAGAGGGGGCTTGCACATGTAGTATTACTGATCCAAAACCTTTGCAGCAAGTAGCCTACTATGATTAGAACAACATTTTAGGTTGTGATAGATACTATTTCAGTTATATACATACTCTAAATAAGTGAGTTCAGCGGAAAATGTACTTCTTTTGTTTGTGCAATTTATTATTATCGGGGCTATTAACCTCGACTAGCATTGTGCTATAATTTTGTTAGCCCCTTTTGTCAATTATTCCATTGTATTATTAATTTCAAGATGTATTATTTATCTGTAATATAAATATGTATATTTATAAATATTTATTGTAAATTGTTAATATTGAACTGATTATTATTGAAAATAAACAAATTTCATTTCATTTCATTTCAAAACAATACAATTTGTTCCACTTTATGCTGCTCATACACTTACACAGTAACACACACACACACACACACGCACACACACACACTCACACACACACACACATACACACACACACACATACATACGCAACAACTCATTTACATGTTTTTGTTTATACGATATTGATGTAATGCGGTTACAACTCGCTTTTCAGACTGCGTATACCCTATAGCGTCACTATCTATATATATATCTATATTTCTTTATTTAGATTGTCTAAGTCTCAGACATTCATGCATTGCCACATCGAATAATAACGTACCGTCAGACCTGCACATAATGACCAAAAGGGCAAAACAAGGAAAGAGGCCACTGTGGACCAGCGACCTTAATATACAGGTTCCATAACCTTGTTTTGTATAGCTCTGTAAGGTGTCGATTTGAAGGACGCTATAGGCAGGTTGGCTGCTATAGACACGTGGCCGTTAAAGGGGAAGGAACTCCTAGCCTTTTGACTTACTGGATGTGATGATAGCATAACTCTTGTCATTTCTAGTCACTTATTTCCTCACGAATATTCCCAATAATGAAAATGATCAATATTTTATGGCCCACTGTCGTCTGCTTTCAATGCCAACAGGAGGCGGCCACTTCTTCAACTTCTCGCGGTGAAATGACGTGTCAGGCGGAGAACACAATAGCGGGTTACGATAATGCTATTGTGTTCTCCGCCTGCCACGTCATTTCACCGCGAGTAGTTGAAGAAATGGCCGCCTCCTATGGGCATTGAAAGCAGACGACAGTGGTCCATAAAATATCGATTATTTTTGTAATCGGGAATATTCATGAGGAAATAAGTGACTAGCAATGATAGTAGTTATGCTCTCATCACATCCAGTAAGTCAAAAGGATAAGGGTTAATTCCCCTTTAAAGGGACTTGATAACATTGTCCAAATCCTGAAAATCCAATTGGAATTCTAGCGGTTCCCTCATACCTTGTTGTATTTAAAAAAAAATTAAAATGGGACAGGTTTCGGTTTTTCAAATTTCCCTTTCGTTCAAAAGATATTTACGATTGAAGTGTTCAGATGTACAAAGTCATTGCAATAAGTTAGTGAATATCACTTTGTATTTTTGCTCATTACTCGGCCATATAACGTCCTTTTAACTTGAAATTTTCACACAAAACCCAGTGGACATATCATATAAAAACAACATACATTGTATCAACCATTCATCACTTTTTGCACATGTCAACAAAGTTACTAGATCCCTTTAAGAGAGGTTTGACTGTACATAATCACACAATGTTGCACACAGCAACCAGAAAGTTAACCTGAAAACTGTCATGATTAAAGGCTACACAGTAATACGAATTAAATTATTACTATGATATTTATTTTACATCACTCTTTCCTAAAAAAGGAATTAATATATATTTTTGTACAATAAAGACACCATAATTCGCATGTTACAACGTAGTCTACTGACCCTCGTACAAGGTCGAGTTATATATGAATTTAAAGTAAGATATCATGATTATTTTCTACCTACATGACTGTCGTTTTTAAACTCATGTTTATAATAGATAAACAATACAATAATTTCATTACTTATATTGATATATCGGTCGTGTACAGTTGCCTTATAACAACTACAAGAAAGAAATGATTCCGATTACTAAAGAGTGTTTCTTTCATACATATAACCATAAAATAAATGCTTGATATTATTATCATTATTATCATTATGTTTATGTTGGTAGAAATACTAACATCATCATCTGCGTTGAGGGGGTACTTCAATAACGGGTGCGCGCTTCAAGCCCCGCATTCGCTTCTTTATCCTGTTATAAAACTGTTCATAAAAATGGTCATGAATAATTGTACTTTCTTTTTAAGCGCATAATGCACATGTATATTACAATGCAGATAGTGCATCTATAGAGTAAGACAAATTTACATCGTACTTCGTTCTTTTGTCACCAATACTTTTATTTTATGTTGTTATTAATCCATGTAGTTTCTTAAAGGTGCACCTGTAAAGTGTCAGACAGGCGCGCCGGAAGCAGTTTTGGATTGGGGGGGCAAAGACCTAAATGGGCTCACGATTTTGTTTGTGTAGGGGCTCATGCCCACCCATGCACACTCACAGGGTTGCCAACTTTGAGCCAGAGCTGAGGTGAGAGTGAGACATTGCGAGGGAGCGAAGTGACTGAGCGGGGGGGGGGGGGGGGGGGGGGGGTGTGGGAGGGGGGTGTCCCCCCTCCCACGGTAGGGAGCTTTTGCATTTTTGGACTTGAAATTGTGCAATCTGGTGCATACCTAAATAGGTAATTCGGGCTTAAGATTAAAGGGGTAGTACAGTTTTGGTAAGGCTGAACTTAAGTAACCAAACCTGGACAGTAACATTATAAAATGATAGTTGTCCTTCAGCAAGACAATTTATCCACAATTGCTGCTCTCTACCCAGGTGTATAAATGGGGACCCGGTAGGAGGTGAAAGCCTTATGTGAACGATCTTCTTGAGCCCATGAGCGCTTGGAAGGAATGCTCCCCAGGGAGTGGAGATGGTGCACACAATGTGTGCTGGTTTGCATTGTATCCTATGACCGGGGGTAATATTATCATTGTAAAGCGCTTAGAGATGATTATCAATCATATTAGGCGCTATATAAATCGAAACATTATTATTATTATTAAAATTGCATGTTCTCTCAAATTCGACACTTAGTTTTTCATTACCTCACAAACAAATTGTGATGTGCAGCGCCCTCTCTACCAAAACTAAACTACCCCTTTAACTGTATATGGGAAAGCGTGTTATGATTTGATCGACCAGAAATGTGAAATATGTTTTTCACGAAGAACCATGCACACTCACAGGGGGTTTGGGGAGGGGTTTGGGGAGGGGGTTTGGGAGGGGGTATCCCCCTCCCACGGGGAAGATTTTTAAATTTTATATTCTTGAAATGGTGCATTTGGTGCACGTCACACAAGCAGCTAGAGCAATGCCAGCCTACACGGGAACTATACGTGGCCCGGTACAGAAAAAGTACTCACCCCATGGCCAAGACCATACGCAAGTTACACAACAAACTGAGATAATCTGTTCGCGCGCGAAGCGCGCAGCGAAAACTTAAAATGGATGTATAGATTAGTTGTTGAACGTTAGAATTAACAAGTTTTAGCTCATAATTTTTTCTTTCCCACTCTTCTCCTTTTTTTTTTTTTTTTTTTTTTTTTTTTTTTTTGGGGGGGGGGGGGGCTTTTTAGTGTGTCAAAACGCGTTTTGCCCCCCACTTTTTGGATTGGGGGCGGCCGCCCCCCCTGCCCCCCCCCCCCCACCCCACTTCCGGCGCCTATTGTGTCAGATATTGCCAAAAATGACATTTGAGACTTCAATCCTGTACCAAAATCATTGTAAGAAATGTCCGAATGATGTGTGAAAGTTTCATTGAAAAAGAACACTGCTTTCCTGGTTAAAAAAAACGAAAATATGCGTCAGCTTTTACAACGGTCGTTTATGAGGTTTATGACCGTTAATTAACGCTTTTGAGCTGAATGATATATATCGTCATACTAAAGGGGCATTTGAACAAATCTAACCCTATTTTATTCTTCTCTTACCATAAGCTAAACAACACGGTAAAAGAGAAACGAGGAAGCTCCAAGTAATTTTCGTGGAGTTAGACACTTTACAGGCATCCCTTTAAGTCATTGCACAATTTATATTACTTTTTGTGTTTAGTTTTCTTTATGATTCAACATTCAATGTATTGATGGTTACTGTATTTGTGTAACATTGCTTATCATACCGGAAATAAATAATATAAACCCCTCAAAAAAAGTTCGGAAACTCAAGTTTGATCGATTATATCTATTTTCTTATGAAATCATAATGGTTATATTTGGTATGACTTGAAAGAGTGTATATACCTCTTTAAAATGATACCAAATTCGTAAGCATCACGAGCACGAGGTATGCGCAGTATATTTGAGAATGGGGGAAAGTCAGAAGTGAAATGTCACAAAATGCGCCAACAAACTTCAGTTGGAAGGTCTGACACCCATATCACGGTCTTTCACAAGTTCAAATTATTTCGACGATGAATATCTTGACAATGAAGAGATACTGTTGAATATGGTATCAGACAAAAGCCTGTTTAATTATCTTTCCAATGACACCTCACTTGGAATGATTATGAAAGCTGGGTAGGTACAATTAAGGTGAATATTGGGGAGGATCGACAGCAAAATGTAAACAAAATGCATTTGATTGTGTGAAATTGAAGGCGTTGCATCCAAAACGCATTTTTGTGGGGATATCTTAGTACTTAACTTTACATAATCATTATGAAATTCAACATTATGTTGAAGCGTGTTAATTTGTCAATAAAATAATGCCCCATTCATAGTGGTTATGTGATTGAGGAGAGTGTAGTACCTCTAAATGTATGGGGCTCAAAATGACACGGTGCAAGGTCGACTTTCTACCGTTTGATATGTGGTAACAAGGGCATACCTACACGGTCAAAGAGGGCGCTAATATGCCAGTTCTGGCCAGTTTGCGTAATCATTTGCAAATGAGATATCATATTAAATGTAAATTAACGAGCTTTCTGATAGTGCAAAACGTAATGATGATAGAGTTATGATTAATACAACAATATCTTATCGGAATCTTGAAACAAGAAGCTACGGTCTTAAATTCATAGCATTAATAGTCCCCCATATCCGGTTTTACTGCACACACCCCAATAGCATAATTATTACAGGTGAGACATGATTTTAAGGAGAAATAAACACGCTTTCATATGATGTTAAATTTACTGATGATTATGCAATTTAAAACCCCAAAACATCTCCTCCAATAGTCGTTTTTCGATGCAACGCCTTCAATTTCACAAAATGAAATGCATTTTGCAACATTTTACTTTCGGCCCTCCCCATATTCAGCTGTACCATACTTACCTCCCCATATTCAGCTGTACCATACTTAACCTGTTAATAAAATTGTTACGGACATAATCGTATTTAAAAGCTAGACACATGGGCTTTAAAATGATACCAAATTTGATAAGTTTAATTCTTTTGAACACGCTACAATCTTCGATACAACTTGAACATTAAAACATACGACACAAGAGTCAAATTCCCCAACTGAATACTTTCGGCCCATTTTGCGACATTTGACTTCTGACTGTCCTCCATTCTGAAACGCACTGCGTTTTCCCTGATTTGAAATAAATGACAATAATAATGTACCATTTTAAAGGGAAATCATCATGCATTGCAATGACACTAAAAGGAAAAAATACAATTTTAACAATAAGAATGATATAATCGATCAAAGTTGAGTTTCCGAACTTTTTTTGAGGGGTTTATATATCATCTTTATCAAATTCAAACGAATAACAAAATATGTTAAACATAGAGACCCAGGTCCACTGTCACAAATGACAAGTATAAATAAATAAATAAATGAAATTGCAATGATATCAATGAACGGTCTTAGGACATTTTCTAGTACGCGTTTATCTATAGACATTTAACACAGAAAAAAACATGAACGAAAAGTTAACCTCAAATGCTTTACTTATTAAACTATCTATCGGCGTACGTACACTCTTAAAACGCTGTGTAAAAAAAAACGCTGTGTAAAAATGGTTGTTGAATCTTTTCATACAACTTTAGGTGTAGCATGATAAGTTGTACAAAGAAGGGTTGTTTTAAGCAGCCATTTTTCAAGCGCTGTTGAAACGTGTTAAATCACGTGATAGTTTCGACCGCAAAATCACCGCGTCAAAAACTCTTTTATCCCTCTGCAAACCAAGCGAACCGAGATAGCGCAGTCGGTAAAGGGTGAGACTTATAACCCAAAGACCCCCGGTTCGAATCCTACACTTGCCGCTTTTACATATTGTTTTGTATTTGCTATTTCAACAACGGGATTGTTGAAATTTATTCTAAACAACAGTTGTGTAAACTCTAAACAACTGGGGTTGTTGAATGTTTTCAACAACAGTTGGATGGTTCATATGTTAAACAGACAAGTTGTTGAATTTGTTTACACAGCGTTTTAAGAGTGTATGATTGGATATTATATAAATAATATTAATATGATATAATGGAAGGATGTAAAACTTTCTCTAACATGATTTTACCAAACCATAAATACGCTGAACCCAATATTTAAGTAATCGAAGAGAAGTATATGAAAGTAAAAGTAAACGATGACTATTGAACAATAATTTCGAGTCTATAATAATACGAACATTTTAACGAAAATCATAATAATATTGCATTTCTTGTTCATGATGACAACATGATTACTAAATATGTCAACTCAAGAATAATATATAATATAGCTCAGTTCTAAAAGGCGCTAAATCCACTTTCCATACAAATTGAGTTAACGATCTACATTGCTACGTAGCTATCTAGGAATCCACATTTTACAACAAATTACTCACTCAAAATCAAAATATAGAAAGTTCAATTTTCATATTCCCATAAAGAATTTAGGCAAAGAAACATGTTTTCCTCGAAAGTTGAAAAAGTGGATATAGCGCCTTTTGGAAGAAAGCTCTTCTTTATTATATACATGTATATATACTCCGCACAAAAAGTTCCGCAATCGAGGTTTGCGCATTAATAACTTTTCTATTAGGTTATTACCATTGATAAATTTGGTATCATTGGAAAGCGTGAATTCTCCCCTTTACATTGATATAACATTTGCCATGAGTATTTCATCATGGAATGTGCATTGCATCCAAATGTAGGGAAAAGTCAAAAGTGAAATGTTGCAAAATGCACTGATTCTGTCAACAAAGGGCCTTCCTTTTGTTTGAAGATTAAAATGTGGCTTGAATGCCTATTACGTTATTACCATTCATAAATTTGGTATCATTGGAAAGCGTGAATCCTCCTCTTTACATTGATATAACATTTGCTATGGCTATTTTATCATGGAATGTGCATTACATCCGAATGTAGGGAAAAGTAAAAAATGAAATGTTGCAAAATGCACTGATTTTGTCAACAGTGTGCCTTCCTTTTGTTTGAAGATTAAAACGTGGCTTGAATGCATGACCACCTCACCCCCATTCAAGCCAAGGAAGGCACACTGTTGACAAAATCAGTGCATTTTGCAACATTTCACTTTTGACTTTGCCCTACATTTGGATGCAATGCACATTCCATGATAAAATATTCATAGCAAATGTTATATCATTGTAAAGGAGGAAAATGAGGAGGATTCACGCTTTCTAATGGTACCAAATGTATGAATGGTAATAGCGTAATAAATAGCGAAATTCGCATTTCGCAATACCCAGCCGTATAGTGTTATTATTTGGTATTCTACAGTATTTCTCAAAAAGAATGGTACAGTCAGGGAAAAAAAAATTAAAATATGATAATATGAAAACATCTGTAGGTTATTTGGTACCATATTACTAAAGGGGACAAGTTGTGCGTTCAGATAGGCCTACTATTTGTTTGACCCATTTCTCTTCAGCGAATCCCGAATCATGTCCGATTAAATGTCTGATGGTAAATCATGTCAGATGTCCCTTCCCTCCAGGTTTTGTAAGGAGACGAAGTTGTTCATTATGTTCTCGCACAAAAATATCTTTTGAGAAAGTGACTGCTTGTTTCCTTTCATTTTCAACTAACGAAATAAACAATGAATGAAATGAAGTAAAAGGGAATCATATTGATGAGTTTTGCAAACATAGGTAAGGTGTGAAAATGAATGATTAAAGAGAGAAATTAAATCATTACCTCATGGGAGACTTGATTTGAGCTCTTCCTCCTTTATGGCTTTCTCTTATCTTTTTTTCCGAGAGATCAATGCATCTTTCAACAACAAAACCTCACACGATTACACACCATTGATATAAAGGGATGCACAGAATTTGAATTCATTTGTTAGTTGCCCTGACAGTTGAAAGCAAAATATTTACATTCATATGGGTGCCAAGAGCATCCAAGTGTCAAACTTAGAAGAAACGGACCCATGACATGATTTACAAAGATCCCCATTCTCCATGACCACTGAGGCAAATCGAATAGGATTTTCTGCAAGATGTAGGTAATAAGTTATAGTTTCATACCCTGAAATAGCATTATGATTGATCTACTATATTTAAAGTTATCGTTGCAGAAAGTCCGATTGTAATTTTTTCTGGGACATGTATACGGCATACAAAAACCAAATTGTGCCGATTTTCGAATTTATACTGAAAATGGCGATGGACATTTTTTGCACACAATTGGTCTTCTCACTAAGAAATATCGCTACTGATGTTGGAATGGTTAACGATGCTTAAATATGGTAAGGTCTCCCTAAAAAAGCAAGTTTCTGGATAGATTCTGATCGCCTCGGAGTCCTAGCACTTTGGACAGTTCCTAATGGAGTGGCAAACTTGAATGCGTTTGCCTTGTTAGTTGATACTGTTACTGAAATCGATTGAAGACCTTTACCAGGCTTTGTGTTTGAATATTGAGACCATAAAGAGTCTTTCCTCAAGGTATAACTGATGTTAAAGTGTAGCAAATATATGCATTGTAATAACACGCATTAATGATCAAACACTAGTTCAGTAGACGAATCTTTGAATAATTTGTAAAGCATCTGTTGATTCAACAAAAGGCGTGTTATCCATTAAAATGGATTTCAGTCAATGGTAACAACTTATTTAAGCATCATATTTAGCCAATTGAATAATTACTTAATACAATCTTCACTTTTTTTCTCTGAAAATAATTACGTTTAGGTCCTTCACGTAATGCACAGAACGTAAATTGGCACAAAGTGGATTTCGACGTACTGAAAACAAACAACCATATCTCACGACTGACAAACCCAATTAAGCTGAAATAGACATCCTCAGAAAGCCAGATTATTTTCTTTAATATGCCACGAAATATGTATATGTTTTAATTGACCTTGATTTCATACATTAAAACAAATTCCGACTGTACCATTCTTTTTGGGACCTACTGTATAATACGATATATCGAATAACATAAATATTTTCATTAAACGAAAATTATTATAATAATATTGCACTATCTTTATAAGTGACAGCAATCTGATCACTACATGAAACATTATAGTATAATCATATTGTAAATATTGCACAAAATTGTAAATTACACGTTTCTAAGAATACTACGAAGGAACAAAAACAAGCAAAGTTGCAGTTTTTCGAACATGTCTAATGACGGATTGGCTTTACCAAAATGCAACTTATATAATTATCTTTTGAATTTGCAAACTGTATGGGCACTGCAAAATCTAGTAAGATCATTAATTTTATTGAACTCTTTTTTTTCGCCGGGTATATTATCATAATTGATTGTATTTTGCCCTTCACCGGACCGGTGGTCTAGTGGTTATGACGACTGTCTGAGGAATCAGGAGGTCGTGGGTTCGACTCACACCCGAGTCCACCTGTGATTTGTTTTTGTTCACAGTGCATGGTTCAAACATGCACTAAAGTATCTAGTGTTCAACCTACGTCTGTTCAGGTTCAAAACAGGAACTCGTGACTATAGAGGAACTTGCCGCGTAAGCTTTTGAAAATTGGTTGTGCACAGCTCTTCGTTAAATCAAGTAACTGTGATCAGCTCCGTGCGGAGCTGTGAATAACTGACGCTCGAAATTGTGAAGTGTTTTTTTGATGAGGTCTTTTAAACCCTTTAATCAGATTATTGTTATATTTTGTTTAGTTTTAATACACCGTGAAACCCCCGTGTTTGGGCGCGCTACATAAAATAACTATGAAAAGAATGTTAACTTACTTGAAATTGATAATTTATGTCGATCGGTCCTTATTAGAATCCGACTTTCTTTCGATCGCTGCAATAATGACCGCCACCGTACTCAGCGCAAACTCATCGGCATCGCACAGCGCATGCGCTATGCGATCGAAAAAAAGCCGGATTCTAACAGGGACAATCGACATAAATTATCGATTTGAGGTAAGTTATCATTCTTTTCATAGTAATTTTATGTAGCGCGCACAAATATGGGGGTTTCAGAGTGTATTAAAACTAAACAAAATACAAAAATAATCTGCTTAAAGGGGATAAAACACCTCATCGCAGATCTACAAACATGTTCCTGCGAGATTTCGAGCGGTGTATATGCCAGGCTCTGTGCTACGCACAGAGCCTGGTTAGGTTATGAATCAAGGAGCTATATCAACACACTGTACTGGATATGCGTGTTAGGTGTCCACAACTACTACACGTGCGAAATATGGGTGCATAAACTGGATTTTCTCTCTGTTTGAGGACGGATAACTTATTTGCGGTGATCCATTTTTGTTTTCACTAAATACTTCATTATAAACTTCAGTATCTATATTACATATATTATGATCATGACCTAGCTTGACAAAATATTTAAAAGTTACAAGGAATCTTTCCTGATAATGCGAAAATGTCCCATTTCACCCCGGTCTCCCTATTGATATTTTCATTCAGTTTGTTTTAATGTACATCTCATCCACTGGCAAAATGAAGTTTCTCCTCTTTCACCTTGTTTTAGAATTTATTCAATAAAACAATGTTTACAAAAAAACACTTAAGTTCATGTATCATTTTTATTGAGACATGCTGTATATGTTCATTTCAGGTTTTCTTTTGTGAATGTGATGTCTGTTAAGGTGTGTGTGTGTTGGTAATCGTCACTGATGTGCGGGTGGTGGTGAGGGTGGAGGGGGGCTGGGGGAGGTGCCAACTGTTAATCACCTTCAACTCTTATAAACAGGGCCTTGTCTGTCTTACCTGAAAACGACACGCCTATTTTGACCCCGCGCGGGAATCCACATACATTGGATGAAGAGACACCTCTACCCCCAATTTTGGGGAAAACACATGCATAAACAAGGGATACTGAGGTACTGCCCCCCCCCCCCCCCCCCCCCGTGACCATTGGACTATTCCAAGC
The DNA here is from genome assembly GCA_037951105.1 of Echinarachnius parma. Classification (NCBI taxonomy): domain Eukaryota; kingdom Metazoa; phylum Echinodermata; class Echinoidea; order Clypeasteroida; family Echinarachniidae; genus Echinarachnius; species Echinarachnius parma. The sequence goes on along the minus strand of JBAMJV010011560.1, from coordinate 6,677 downwards.
TATTTTGCAGTGGTAACACATGGGACATCAGAGGCAAAATCAGGCATTTTGAACAAATCTTATGGAACCCTACTCCTTTTAGAAAACAAAGAAATACATAAAAGTAAAAAAACAATAAGATGCATGAGAAATTAACTCTAATTCTCTTCTTTTTTTTTCAAAGCAAATATGTTTTAAAAATTGTTCAAGGAGTATTGAAAAAGAAAATATTTAAACTTGATTAGCAAAAATCAGCTTAAATAAGCCAAAAAAATGTTTTATGCATAAATTTACATAAGAAAATAGTATAAGTTAAAATCAATATATAAAATAGTTAGGCAGATTAGGTCATATGCGACATGTGTGACATTTTTTGTTGCTAGATAAGCATGTTCAGGAGAGAGAAATTTATTTTTTCATACTGTTCCCTAAAAAGAATGTACTGGGTGTCCCATGTGTTACCAAAATGTCCCATGTGCTACCAAAATTAATTAATGAATTTTGTTAATTAGGTAGATCTGACGGAATATGTCATGCTTTATATGTGCCCCCCATGGAAATTAGAACTTTGGAAAAATTTAGCTTAATTCAGCTTTATACTTGCAAGTAAAAATAAAACAAAATTTTCCTGAAAAAGTAACACATGGGACATGCCAAATTTGGAATGTGCCTCATTTGCATATTTAATTAGCTGTTGAAACGAAATTCACAATGAAAGTAATTTCTCCTATAGACTCTCTGTCCCTACACCAATTTGGTCATGACCTTTGAAATCAATTCAAATACTTCAAAATTGAGTGAATTTCTGAATGTAACATGTGTTACCATGATTGGTAATTTATGCAAATAATATTCGTCAATTACAGTCTGCATTATACCGATTGCAACTTTTTTGTTTGTTCATTTTATGAAATTTCAATATCTTGGCTTTAAGTTGGTGCCTATATCAACGCATTTGAGCAAAGGTGAAAAATCAGCAACTTGGGAACAAATAGCTTGGACTTGCCCATTTATGCTCTGTCGTAACCTGTTTGATCAAATCTCATCCAAAACAATCCTGTTAGGTACGATTAGTAACTCATTACTTTTGTAATGATAATAATGCAAGTATTTTATATAACACAACTTACTAAGTCGCCTCTATGCGCTTTACGTTTATCATCTGGCTATGACAGGTCCATTTCAAGTTATCTTGAGCATCATCTCAACTTCCCCCTCATTTTCCACCCTTTTATCGTTTTTTCACCATGAAAATTATTGTGGGGGGGGGGGGGGGGGCAAATGTCCCCTTTAGTCGCGCCACTGATTCTACAGTACCCATTGGTTTAACATATGTCAAACTATTATCCTGCAATTTGCAATTGTGATAAATATCTAGCTACCAATTTATTATCGGTTTTTATTTAGTTAGTTATTTAGTTAGTCATTCCACACCCTGAGGGGGTGTGGGGTATGTGCCATTGAGACCTGTAGGCTATATTGTGCGCGTGAAAAAAATATGAGCATTTGTTACCCTTTGAGGACTTCAGGATCTCTAATTGTATAAAAAGTGCAGGGGGGGGGGGGGGGGGGCTAACTTTCAACAAAAAAGAAAATACAATTCATGAAAGAAGAACTCGCCGATTACCCTCCCACCATGGTGTGCATGATTCGCAAGGGGAGAGAGAGCCCCCCCATTCCGATTGGTCGTGAATGACTGTGAGTTAAATGACATTTTAACACCGATCTTTTACATTTGATAATAGGATTTCTAATTCATCTTGGTAGGTGGGAGAAACCAAGAATTTAAAATCAGAATAATGCATATTAAATGAACCGGAATTTTATTTTGATGATGATGATGATGATGATAATGATACTACTACTACTACTACTACTACTACTACTACTACTACTACTACTACTACTACTACTACTACTACTAGTACTACTACTACTACTAATAATAATAAAAGTACATGTAATATAATAATGATAATAATAATAATAATAATTATAATAATAATAGTAATAACAATAATCATAATAATAATCATAATGATAGCTAAACAAGAACAATAATAATGACAATAATATCAATGATTCCCCCCCCCCCCCCCCGGATACACGCCCCCGCCCCCTCCGGCGCAAATAGGCATTACGGTCTGCACACATTGCTATTGTAATGTTCCTATGTGTGCCTTATACCGCAGCGGCTGTCCGCGCGCCCGTTACACTAGTACACTTTCAGTACATTATCGCGCTAGCAAATTATTTTTTACAAACATAGGCGGCAAGTTCCTCTATAGTCACGAGTTCCTGTTTTGAACCTGAACATACGTCGGTGTAGGGGAAACAAAATCCATCATTAAAGGGATCGAATATAGGTCTCGTGAAACTGAAATTTAGTAACTAAAACGTGTAAGTTATCATTAAAAACGAATAGTTTTCTTTCAATGATGCTCGAATGTTAGAACAAAATATAAATGGCTTCGTTATAGAGCCGTTTTCATTAAAAAAAAAAATAGCCGTTAATAAGAGGGCGCCATCCAGACACCTACAATTTTCAAAAAATTTGTATTAAAAACAAATAGAGAGATCATCAAAAACAAGTTTAAAGTCACTAAGGATAATGCATGGGCCCCAACATTTAATTCCAATCGGATATATTTATGAATATTTCCGTTGTTTCTGTAGGCCTTTACGCGAATACTTTCAGGTCAATCAAAGAATCGTTTTGATTAGATCAAAGCAGAAATTTGCTGATCATGATACTGTAGCCGCGCAATAGTATTTGAATACTAAGTTATGAAATATAACTCATCTCAAGATTATTCGATGTCGGGCACAAAAACTGTATAATTATACACACGCAACTCGATCTTGCGCTCAATTTGCAACAATCGATCTATATATATTCCATGAAGTTTGGAGTCCGTCTATTCAGAAAAAAGTAACAAACTAGTTCAATGCAGCTATTTAAGATTGTCCACTTTAGAACAACATCAAACATACTGTCAAAGCAGATCGATGTACACCGCATCAGATATACCGAATTCAACCACTAAAGCCCTCTGCTGACAGAGCCGACTCGACCCGATTCGACTGGTTTTCATTTTGATTGGCTCAGTTTTCAGTGCCTCGCGACACACATTTTGCCAGTCGAGAGACAGTCGGGTGTCAATTGGGGCCGATTCAACATGCACGATGAATCGGATCCGACCGACCGGGCCCAACTCTAGCCTGATTGAAACCAGTCGGATCGGGACGAGACGGCTCTGTCTGCAGAGGGCTTTATATAACAGAACGTTCGGACTTCTCTGTCGGTTGCGGGAAAACAGATAACCCGATTGCAGCCCATCTATTTAACATTGTTCGGCGTCGGGCACGTAAGCCGTGTTGATAAACTCGCTCCCGTTCCCGTTCCCGTTCCCGTTGTTGAAGTCGTGGTTGGAGTCGACGCTCTCCACGCACAGCTCCGGCGCCGAGGGCAACGAATGTGGGCCCGCCTTACCAATTAACCAGTGCGTCTCCATTCGCCCTTTGCCCTGGTGAGGTGATACAAATTCAAATTATGAAGAGATTAAAAACATTACGTTTGAAATAAAGTAATATAATACATAATTGCAAACAGAATCATGAATTGTACATTTGAATTTGGTCACTATTAATAATAAGTACCATGTATACGCCTATTGCCCCGATGAGGTAATAGAAATTAGAAAGACATCGATGATATTGTATCACATTAGGAGCTATATAAATCGAACCTATCATTATTATTTTTATTTGAAACATTAATTATGGAAATAAGTAAGATATACATAAATGCCCACCCCCAAAACAAACAAAAACCAACAACAACAACAACAACAACAAACAAACAAACAAACAAACACACAAACAAACAAACAAACAAACAATAACAAACATTAATTAAAAATGATTGAATAGATGTTCTCGCTAAATATCCAATGCCGAATATATAACCTATAGGACCCTGATTTGCCTAGCTATAAGTAGCTAGTGGATGACCCTACGCCCTTTACCCTGATTATGTAATATAAAATAAATTATGAAGATATTTTTCAAACACTGTGTACGGAACGTAGTTAGCCTATACATAAATACCACACAAATTCACGAATACCTGTAGACGTTCTTGCTGAAGACTAAATTAGTATCAAGCAATGTCGAAGGTTAGTATAAGGGTTAATAAATGTATTTTAAGTATTTAATGTAGTATGGGACAAAATAATATATGTTATACCTCAATGCAAAGGTTACACATTTAACAGATTTGAAGAAAAAAAACTGGTGCATGGGACCCCCACCTTGCCTAATATAAATATAGCATCCAATGTTTGAGCATCCGGCCTGTTCCTTGCATGTAAAACACTATAGTATAGATATTTTAAACATAACTTCATAAAGACATGGGGGTGTTTCATCACAAAGATTAAAATTTTAACTTAACTCTATATTTGACCTAACTATTATGGAAAGCCACTAGTTTCTTTGTAAAATTGTTGGAACAGTTCTTTTGAAAGGCATACATATTGATTGAAATCAGTAATATATTCTGTTATTATCAAGGAGTCTTGAAGTTATTGATATCAATTGTTGTTGGAAATTTAAAATACTTGTATTTGTTTGCTTTTGAATATATTTTATTCCAAGGCTGCAAATGGCTTTCCATAATTATTAGGTCCAACTAAGAGTTAAGTTCAACTTAGAATCTTGTGAAACACCCCCCTGGAAGTACTAGAAACACGCATGAAGGGACTGCAAAAAACTCAAGTTTTATATTCACAGCTCCGGTGCTGGTGATTATAGGGAGTACATGCTTAAAATGAACAAATACGCCCTGAATAGCATAAGTCTGTTAAAGTCCCATTACTATGAGTACTCAAAGTACTAAGCTAAGCTTAAAACACGTGAAGTGTTCAAGTTTATGTTAAAGTCATTTATATATAAGCAATCGTTACCCACGTGACGTAATGGCGGGGGCATGGGGAACACGTGGCCCCCAATAATTGAAAACATTATAAGGGGAAGATCCTTTACAAAACAAGGCAATACACATAGCATTAAGTGTGCCCTCAATAACTCGCGTGCCCCCCACCCCTTTCCTTAATGTATCTTACTAAGCGTAAAACACGTGAAGTGTGGACGTTCATGTAAAAGTCTTTTATAGCAATCACATATCCAACTTATTTGTTGGTATTAGTTGTGGAATGATACGTCATGTTCGTTCAGGGGCGTAGCATGGTCGGTCTGATTGGTTAGCGGGTGGGGGGGGGGGGGGGGGGGGAGACGCACACGCATTATTGGGGGCACTTTCTTTGCATTTCTTTATTTTCTTGAGGATTTTCCCCTAATGTTTATATTGTTCTTACCAACGCGAATTTTGGAGGGAAACACTCAATATTATTACCTTATTTTGTTAATGATTTGCCCCTTATGTTTTTGTTAATTGTTTTTTATCAAATTATTGGGGGGGGGGGAGAGTCCAAATGCCCCTCGGCGCTACGCAGCTGACTACGTCATTTATAAAGGACGTCTCACCTTGACATCAATCTCCCCCCTCGACTCTGTGTTGAAACCTCCGACCATATCTAGCACCCTCTTACAGTCATCACTGATGTGGATCTTCATTGCTGCAAACAAAAAGAGGACACAAGTGTTACGTTTCATGATGAGGTTTAATGTAGAATGTTCAGGAATGTGCAAGATACAGCGATAAAGCTATTATAAAGCGAACACAATATTTAAAACTAATGATTAGTGACACCTCGACAGAATTAGTGAGACCTGTGCCCCATTGCAAACAGAGATACAATCGATTGTCAGTTACATTGGATCGTAAGTCAGAAAATTTGAGCGTTTCAACCAATCAGATTTACGCATTGAGAACACATGATCTGACTTACAATTAATTGTAACTCACAATCGATTGTATCTCTTTCTGAAACGGGGCCCTCACAGTATAAGCACCGATAAAGGCTCCGGATATAAACCCTTAAAGATACTATCCGCCTTTTGCAAGACAAAATGTGCAAGGTTGAAAGATTAGTGTCTTAAGAAAATATTCAAGAGCTTGCCTAAACAAAACAAAGGGCTTGAAACATCCTCTTTTTTGTGGAGTAATATTAATGTTAAGACTTCAAAATAATAATCGGTCGCTGCGACCGTTTATTCTGTCAGTCAGGGCAAGGATGTGGTGTGGGGTATACAATGAGAACGCATACACAGACTGCAGAATACAAATATTGCGCTGGCTGGATTCATTCAATGTTTGAGTTGTTAGAAATGTCATGTGTCGAGCGACAGCAGAGCTAAATATTTAATTGCCTTGTTTCTTGCACATCGATCACATTTCGACACAACATAATGTGCACTGGTTTTTTAAAAAATAATGTATCCCTTTTCCAGGATAATAATTGAGAGCACATCCAATATAACACGAGTATACATGATTACAGATTAATGACAAATTGGAAATCACGCTTCCCCGATACACATGTGTAACTATTATTGCTATAGGATAAGCGCATGGCTGATAAAAGGGGTTGATAACATAATCGTCGTCATCATCATCCTTATCATAACCGTCATTCATTCTTTATCATTACCATCACCATCCTCCTCATCCTCCTCCTCCCCCCTCCTCCTCCTCCTCCTCCTAATCATCATCATCATCAGTCAGGGCAAGGAGG
>JBAMJV010011559.1:0-68085 GCA_037951105.1 Echinarachnius parma | reverse complement strand
GTAGTGGCAGTGGTGGCAGTGGTGGCAGTGGTGGCAGTAGTGGCAGGGGTGGCAGTAGTGGCAGTGGTGGCAGTGGTGGTAGTGGTGGTAGTAGTGACAGTGGTGGTAGTAGTGGTAGTAGTGGTAGTAGTGGTAGTGGTAGTAGTAGTGGTAGATTTTGGACAAAACAATCATATATTTGCGGGAAATATGTGTTCATAATGCATACATAGGGTGTGCGTATGTCCCCATTCATTGGAGCCTCATATAATTTGTATGCCGCCATGCCACGTTTTAGCCAGAAATTGAGTTTCCCCCAAATGTACATTATTTTTGCCCGGACATGCCATTTTAAATTGTGATATCATTTTACCTATAGTTGAAACGTGTCAAACTTCGCAATCTATAGCGTCCACTAGCAGAAGTGCTGGAATAGATCTGCAAGAATGTCTTTTGTTCAACTTGGGAATGAATGAGAAGATTATGACACTTGTGTGAAAAGATATCCTCCCATGCATGGACATACAATAGCCCCTGAACAAAGGGTAGAGCGCCCAAGCCCCAAGTTCGTTTTTGAACATGTCCAAAGCGAACGCCGAGCTAGCTACGTCCTGCTCCTTTGTTCATCGAGCTATTCATGGAAGGATATCTATTGACGCATGTGAGATAATCTTCCCATTCATTGCCCACTGCGTTGCCAATTTGCTAATTTAACTTGGTCGCCGCGGGAGCGGCGCCAGAGCGGCCGAGAAAAGTGTACGATCTAAACAATAGCGAACAATGAACGCCGCTCTCCACACGACCTCAACACGCTCTCCCCACGTCCTCCCCACGCTTCCAATTTTATGAATGGGGATTAGGAGCGGCGCGAGGTCGGCGCGAGAGCGTAGCTATATGTGACGGGGGTATTAGTCTTCAATACGAGTTACATTATGAACATTGTTCTCTGTGAATAATACAATTATGATCAAAGTGGAGAATCCCAGTGTCAAAAGATATTGTGTTTCATTAGTGGGTGTATGAAAAGGGAAAACAACATTGATTACAAGTTGTTTACAATAAACTATTAAGTTTGAAGAAAAAGATCTTCGGCTGACATTTGTAATGTGGTATGCAAACGCAGACTACGCTCTAAACTCACTCGATTACATCAGTAATAGCGATCACGATATTTTGACTGTGAAGCCAGGGTACCGTTCTGTACTGTGTGTATATATGTATTGCTGTATTGCATTTATTGCATGCACACATACGTACACACGTAGGTATAGTACACGTGTGTTGCATGTTATATGAAAAGCATGCTAACCTGTTGATCGCTGTATACTGCATACTGCGTATCGCGTTATCCATCATCTTGAGCGGCGGAAAGTGTCCTTATTGTTCTAACCTCCTGTGGCCATATTCATAAAACCCCGATATGCTAGTTGGTTGATCAAATTACGATTTCGATGTCCGCTAGGCTTAACTGGTATTCACAAAAGGCCGATAGGCAAAATTCGCTATCGTAGTCAAGGCCTGGCCTAGCATGACAACCCATCTGTCTAAATTACACAAGCAGTTGTATTCCACGACATTGTTAGTCGAAATGCGAACAATTACAACAATAGATCTGCGGTGGCCGACTAAATGCATTGGAAATCTATTTATGCGGGACGTTCTGAATAGAGCTTTGTTTGGACTTACAACAATGGCGTGAAGTTGAATGATGACCTAACACCCAGCTATTTTTTCTTATTCACCAAAGCCAGATAGGACAAATTTTAGCGACACTGGACCAAAAATTTAGAGGTACTCTGATGTACCTCTAAATTGCTAGCAAGTAACAATCTGCCCGTTTTGATATGCGTGTGGCGCGATCGGTGAACATGGCAAGGAGAATATCGAATAAGGGATATTAGAGATTTTTGTTTATGATAGCGTGATGTTAGTTCAAAATAGTTCCCCAAGTAAACATACTTTTCCGTGTTTGTCCTAGCATCCTTATACTTCAGCAATAACATATTTTATCAGTTTAAATTACATGTTTTTATCTGGAGAGTAATTTGCCTTTATTTGTCCTTTTTGTGACATATTAGCTTACTTTTGCAGTTCGGATTGATTTTATGTGATTTCAATTCTGTTTTGATGAATCTATCTATATAATACTATTTAATGCAATTTCGTTTCTGTTTTCACTGCAATTGAATAGTTTCCCTTGTCATGCTATCATATTATAAGCGTGGCGGAGCTTGATCGTAATGAGGAGGGAGAAGTATTTGATTCTACTTCATTGGGGGTGGCTATGAAAACATGTGCTTACGCGTGATCCCTCCCCCCCCCCCCCCCCCCGCCCCCCCCCCCCCCCCCCCAAAAAAAAAACATCATTCCTACTCACGCTCATATCTACAGTAACACCCTTACATATAGGAATTATAGCAAGCTTTTTGTTTTGGACACAAGTTACCGCCCCCCCCCCCCCCCCATTTACCCCAGATAAGACACTTATGTTATACTACCCCCCCCCCCCTTACTGTATCACGTTGTAGAACACATAACAAACTCAATAAGACGCTTTTATGATTGGAACAATAAGGAACAATGCGTTCATTCACACGTTCGAGTAAACTGCGCTTTTATGCGATGTCAAACAAACTTGCAACAGATGGAATGTTACCATGACAGCCACGATGAATAAATTAGATCATCCGAGTTGTTAGCTTGTTATCGGTATGGTTAGCAGTGCTTCTTGAATTACGATTTAGCAACCCGCTACGAAGATTTTAAATGGCTATTGTATTACAGGGCTTAAACGCTCGTTGATTGGTTCGATAGGGTAAGGGCATAGGCAGCGTGCAAAATCTACACACATAAAAGACATACCTATGCACGTGTGTGTTATGCACTGGTCTGTGAAAACAAAGGTGATCATCCAAGCGAGTTCCGTGAGTTCGCCGCTAGTTATCGTCCAAAGTGGCATTTTGGCAATGAGATAAGGCCTAGCTGACAGATAGGCTATCGGGCTTTTATGAATATGGCCACTGGGTTTTTAGGGTCTCTATTAAATATGAACAAACAATGGGACTAGTGTCGGGAGGGGAGAAGGGGGAGGGCATAACAAGGTTTCATGTATGGCTAGGGGGAGCCCGGTTTGGGGGGGGGGGTAGGTCTGGATAAGGGAGTATAAAGCCTTATATATTACCTCCTTGGTTTAAGGTTTTGTTTTATTAAATATGAACAAACTATATGGGACTATAGTGTTGGCTAGGAAGGGGGGGGGGGATAACAAGGTGTCATGGTGGCTAGGGGAGTCAAGGGAGGGGGGAAGGGGGGGGGGGGGGTAGGTCTGGATAAAGGAGTATAAAGTATTATATATTACCTCCTTGGATTTTTTTTAAAAATTAAATATGAAATTATGGGACTAGTGTCGGGAGGGGGAAGGGGGAGAGGATAACAAGGTTTCATGGATGGCTAGGGGGAGGGGGGGGGGGGGGGTAGGTCTGTATAAGGGAGTATAAAGCATTATATATTACCTCCTTGGTTTTAGGTTTGGTTTGATTAAATATGAACAAACTATGGAACTATAGTGTTGGCTGGGAAGGGGGGGGGGGGGGGGTAACAACCCAGATAACAATGCGACGTTGGCGGAACGTAGTCTATAGTCGGCACCGTCGCGGTTGGAAAAACAACGTTTAGCCAACGTTGGCCTACGGTAAATTCACAACCATATTTTTGCATTCGGCGAGCTGACGTTAAAACAACGTTAAGCCGACGTTGGCTGTTGACTGTTGGCAAACTGGTCGGCAAATGTACGTTGAAACAACGTTGGGTGATAGTTAGACGAACAATCATATTTATATGGTCGAAAAGCAAACGTTGGGCCAACGTTTCGCCTACTACGTTGGATATGGTTGGCTAGTTGACGTCGTACTAACGTTTGACAAACAACCGCATTACGACGGTAGGCAAGCCAACGTAGGGCCAACGTTCACTTATATAGTCGTATGAACGTTGGGGTTAAGTCGGCTCAATGTTGGCTTGACGTCAGAAATAGCAAAATAAAAGGTTGGGCAAACGTTGGCGCAACATTGGCAATTGACGTTGGCTTATGGGGGTTGGGCCGACGAGGGCCCAGCGGCAAGAATGACGTGGGCAAAACGTCACGTTTTGACGTTGGCCCAACATGACCGCCTACATTGGGCCAACGATGGGCCAACGTAGCATTGTTATCTGGGAAGGTGTCATGGATGGCTAGGGGAGCCAAGGGAGGGGAGAAGGGGGGGGGGGGGGGGGTAGGTCTGGATAAAGGAGTATAAAGCATGATATATTACCTCCTTGGATTTTTTTATTTTATTAAATATGAAATTATGGGACTAGTGTCGGGAGGGGGGAAGGGGGAGGGGATAACAAGGTTTCATGGATGGCTAGCGGGAGCCAAGGGGGGAGGGGTAGGTCTGGATATGAATAAACTATGGGACTAGTGTCGGGAGGGGGAAAGGGGAGGGGATAACAAGGTTTCATGGATGGCTATAGGGGAGCCGGGGGGGGGGTAGGTCTGGATAAGGGAATATATATACATCCAGAGGGATTTTAAATGCTATTGAGGGAAGAGTAAACAAGTCCCGATACGAAGTCGAGGGACTTATTTTCTTCACGAAATATCATTTGAAATCCCGAGGGTAGGAATATTTAACAACTGCCATGTGCTATACCCATGTGCTACACAAAAATAGAACACGGCAGCGACATGTACTGTATATTTACTAAGTCAGGTGATAAAGCAGTTTATCACCTGACTAATTAGTAGCTCAGCTACTAATTAGTCAGGTGATAAACTGCTTTATAGAAATAGGCCTTACACTTCCATTTAACTTTATTAGCAGTGTGTATCTAAACAGGAATATTATAATAAGTATTTAAAAACAGAAGACAATATATATATATAGAGAGAGAGAGAGAGAGAGGGAGATTAAGAAATGACCTAAGCACTGTGTGAAAAATGGAAATAAAATGAAAATAATTATGAAACAAGTGTATAGCTTAACATTACATTACAATTACTAGTTAAATGTGAAAATGTGAACATTAATTAGCAGTGTGTATCTGAAAAGAAAGATTAAAACAAGTCTTTCAAAAACAGAATAAAGACAAATATGACCTAAAAAAAAAACCTTCCATGGGTGGGGGCATGGGGGTGGTGGTTGGGGAGTGATGGAAGAATGGAAAATAAGGAAGTAAAAGAATGCGAGATGTTCAAAGAAGCAAGCCTAAAAACGAAATGGAAAACCCAAATCTGTCCGAAATCTGAAGTCAAGCAAACTGGCACGAATTTGAATGACGGATGTGTACTGCCAAATTGTTTGACATTCTGACCAATATGAATACGTTGTCGATGCAAACTGAATGCAATTTGACGAAGATGACTGTTCTGGAGTTTAAAAATGAACAGTGTCAACAGCAGGTTTACAAAAAACACGCAAACTTGAATGACATATAATGAATATGCCCGCTATTTTGACGAAATTGGCCGGGAAAACCTATATTATAATATAATATATTATATATAAATTATATCAGGCTTTTTACCTAGTCATTTGTATTATTTTGTATTCATTTCGGACACGGAACAGTATATTATCAGTTTGTAATAATGTACCGTGTAGCTAAAAGAAAACGTTAGGAACACACATTTTTATTCATTTTTGGTCATTATCATTGAACATGTCTTCCTAATATTTTGTTAAGCTAATAGTAATAATGATAGAGGTTTTTGTTATCTGATTGTTTTTTGCAAATGTCTCCTCCGGTCTCGGGTCCAAGAATTTCATTTAATATTGTCAACCATCCAGCTTTTGCACCGGGAACAGAGTTGACATTAATGTAACTGATATATGTCACCAATTCTGCGTTGCATATCATGCACCACCTGAATCAGCGTGGTGAAGTGTTAGGCTGAACATGCTGAGCCTCAGACTGATGTTTACGAGGCTACTATACTGTGCATATAGCATACAAAACAGGTACCGTACGCATCAATAACGATATGTATACGATTACAAACGATACGATAATATCCAAAGGTCACACGACAGCGCAAAAGTTCACCACAGTCGGTGGGATGTCTATCACTCGCGATGGGCGGAGCTTGTACCAACTCTTCCTATACTCTGTGTCCGACGGATCTAACGGGCGAACAGTTCACTAGGGTAACGCGATGTTTGGGGGAAAGGTGTATGCACCAGGCGTACATGCAGTTCACAGAGTATAGAACCTAGACTAGGAGACAAGTCCATGAGGCGCATATATATCACTGCTTTTTTGCGGAATGGAGGGAAAAATCATAATCTTAATCCACCTGATAGTTGGATCATATATTGGAGAGTGAATTGCTGGTAAGTACCGTATCATATGTATAGTTTTAAGCACAAGTAGCGTGCACAAAAATATTTAGTTTCAGTTCTCTATCAGGACGACCTAGATCGCTATAGTGACTCGCGCTAGCGTTCTCTAAAAAGTGATGTCCGGACGTCAAACACTTTTATATAATATTTTGAAAGCAAATTGCACAACAATTAGAGCATTTGATTGGGAATTGTTATCATTTCCCATGGTTTTTTTTTGATGATCTTTCATATGGAACTGAAATCAACCAAATCTGTTGGAATTAATTTTGGGGGGGCACTTCGGAAAATACCAATACTCAACGCTCCCTTTAAATGAGTAAATTGTTCTTATATGTTTTATGGATGATTTGACAAGAAATATACATTAGTATTTTGGGTTACATGTATTTGAGGTCCCTCAAACTATTAATATATTTAAAGTATGCACAATTCATACTGAATAAGGGTAACTATTTTGTTTTGTATGTTATTCAGTAATACGTACAATGTATTTATTGCTGATGCGCATAGGCGTACCCAGGGGGGGGGGGGGGGGTTCAACTTCAACCCCCCCCCCCCCTTGACCCCAAAATTACTGTTTTGGGGGGGTTTGAACCCCCCTTTTCAAATTATTATTGGTCTCGACAATCAATGTTAGTGGTCTCGACCGTCATTATCGATGAACTCGGCCTCGAAAAGTGTGAAGAACCCTGGGGGTGTATTCTGAAAATTGTCTTATCTTTGGTATTATCTTTTGTCATAAGTCCATAAGATAATACACCGCTAAAATTGTCACAAATCGGTATTCTGAAAAATTGTCTTAAGGGTATAATATCTTTCCCTGACCACGCCCATTATTGCTGAGTTAACCAATCAAAATTGCTGTTACAAAATGTTAATATGCCCCCTCATATTTTATCATGTTTATACTAATATCACATCATAAGTTAAAGGGACAGGTCCACTTTTTACAAAACGTCTGAACAGCTTTCATTTGACGGATGGGGATCAATGTAACACGAAAAAAAAAGATCAGAGCGAACAGCCCTCTAATTTGGATTCTACGAATGAAAATCGAATGCGTCCCTCCATTTAAACTATATATCGGTCAATAAAGGAGTTCAACTGATTTAGCATAATATTACAACAATATAGTACTAATTCTCGTAAAGGTATTGTGAAGCCGACATTTGTTAACGTATGTCACGGAAAAAGATCTAAAAAATAAAGAATATAAAATTACACGTAGTCAGTTTAAGCGATGTTTGGGTATTTTGCTTGGTAAACGCTCACACATTAGTACTTATGCGCGGGTCACGTAGCTAGCGCGGGTCACGTAGGGGTCATGCATACCGATTTGGCACTCCGTGAAATCTGTGTTCGAACTTACTCACCGGCCAAAAATACGTATGTACCCATTAAACCGACGTCCCTCAGTTTAATCAGTTTTAGGTCTATAACTCCACGAAAAAGAGATTTCAAGCCCTAATTTGTTCAGGCATGCTATTAAATGACATTTCCTTTCATATAAGACATTATATCCTACATTAATGAAATCCTGTTCAGTGATTGGTCTACATAGCGTCATGTGACCAAACATAGTAATGCCCATGGAGGAAAATGTGCTATGCGTGACGTCATTCATGGAATAGTAAATGCTATTCCATGAATGACGTCATAGACGCCGTGTGATCATATAGAGCCCATAGAGATGCGTGTTATAAAACTTCCCTGCGAGCAGAGTTCTTGTTTTAGCTTGCGAAAGATGCTCGACGAGATTTCTCAAAGAGTTATTTAAAAAGAAATACAGCATATTTTCACCCGTGAATATTAATAAGTTCCAAAGAATATTCTAGAGATGCATTTCATGTATAACGTAGCGGTATTCGAATTTAAAAATTACGGCAATGGTGCACATTGTGCATCGTTGTCCTTCTTTGGTCGTGACACTAATTCGTCATTTAACAATCGGCCGCGGTGTGCACTGCACTAGCTGTTTGTGTAATGTACGAATAACTATTTTCTTCATACAATTATACGTGTGTAGTATGTAAAGCAAGTTAATTATTCACTTTGATGCGCGCGTTTTGCATTTGGGTGCGCATTAGTTGTTAAGGCGCGTAACCCTGAATGGAAAAATAGCGCAATACGCGCTCTGCGCAAAGGGGGTCAGTGTCACAAACAGAACATAGTCAGTGCAGTGATGGTTCCATGATCAATGTTTTGTTTGTCTTTATATTTTTCTTTAATTTAATTGAAATCATTTATTTTTGCGATGATTATGATTATGCGAAGGATATAAAACAAATATATCATGCACTATGTCGAGCCTCTAGTGAAATTATGGATTCCTCGGTGACAGAAAAAGCACTATGTTCTTCGGGTCTATGACCCTCAGAACATAGTGCTTTTCCTGTCACCTCGGAATCCATAATTTCAACTAGAGGCTCTCAGTGCATGGTATATTTGTTTAATAACCTCGCAACTTTTGAATTTTGGCTTGCAAAAGAGGATCTCTCCCTTTAAATACAGATTGAATGATTTACCAATTTTAGCATTCAATTTAAAAAACACGCTATTTGCATTCAATTTCGCCAACGGATTTCACGGAAGGCGGTGTTACGTAATCAAGCATTTTCTCGCTTTAAATTGAATGACAATTTTACGAAATAGAAACACGTTTTAAATCGAACACAAACAAAATGTTTTCGAATGATCGTTATATGAATTCGAATGCTACAAAACGAATTTGAACTGCAAAATACAGCTGCGATGACAAAATCGGCGAAAGTGAATGCACACAAAATGAATTCGTGTGGCCAACTTTCGAAATTGGATTTTGTTGGGTATACGTTTTGTGACAGTTTCACATAGATTTCAATGACAACCCAACCGTTGAACCTCCAGGGAGCAGATTTTAGGCTAAGAAGAACAATCGTATTAGAATGGTTTATATAATCTGTTTCTCTAGATAGGAAACTAGCTTTATCTTCCCCTTAGTATAGGTTAACTCTTGCAAGAACATACAACATTTTAAATCGGGAGTTGCAACCCAGCCACTCCGACGCTTGAACCTGGTGCATGTTTATCTGAAAGGTGTTATGATTTCCAAGCGTACACTACTTCATACATCATATTTTATCATGTTTATACTAATATCACATCATAAGGTAAATACAGATTGAATTAATTGTTTTATTGACATTTGAACTTTACGATATTTGCAGTAGTCCTGGCATTGTTGATTCGAATCAGTATCCAGCAGTTATCAGGTTAAAACGGACTTCGGTCTTGATTTGGAACCCGCCTGTTTAACTCTCGCGCGATCCGCTAACGAATCATGTCCTTTATCACAGTCGTATCATATTTGTATTCTTAAACATGTCTAAATTTGATGACATGGACTTTAATTTGTTTTCTTTGAATGGTGACCCAGTAAGAGAAACTAATGATTGCTTGCTACCATCAAACTATTATTTTAGTAGCTTTTTGTGAAAAGATACAAACGTTCAATAACAATGATTGTTTTTCTATTTTTCATTTGAATGCTCGCAGTCTAGTATCTAAGTTTCTACAATTAAAGGACTACCTTGCTACATTGTCGCATGAATTCTCTATATATGCATTCACTGAGACTTGGTTTAAAGAAACACCCAGCTCATTTTATAATATCCCCAACTATACTATTGTTCAAAAGCACCGGGAACACCGCATTGGTGGTGGAGTATGTGTGTATATTAAAGATACCATGTCGTTTAAATTGAGACCTGATCTAGACCTCTCAACCAACAGAATTGATACTTTGTTTATTGAAATAGACAGGCATAAAGAAAAGAATATTATTATTGGCACGATATATAAGCCGCCAAATACAATTTCCGATGAATAATAATAATAATAATAATAATAATAATAGGCATTTAGCTACGCTATTCATAGTAAACTATATCACAGCGCTTACAATATTATTACCCCGGTCAACGGATACACTCTGCAATCAATCCTGCACATTAAGTGCACATTTTGCACTCCCTGGGGAGTATTCCAGCAAGTCGCCTATTAGGCGCGCACAGTGCTAAGCAAACACGTTCCCATCCTTCCGGGTACCCATTTATACACCTGGGTCGAGAGCAGCAATAGTGGATAAATTGTCTTGCCGAAGGACAAACGGGGTGGGCTGGGTTCGAACCCGGGATCTCACGATTGGAAAGCGCGCGCTCTACCAATGTTGCCACACCACATTCACAAATAGTTTAGAAGTTTCTGTGCAAAAGATATCTAGTGAAAATAAATTATGTTATATCGTGGGTGACTTTAATTTTGATATTCTAAAGTATTCTGAACACACTGACACAAATAACTTCTTAAACCTTATGTACTCGTATTCCTGTTATCCTTTAATCTGTAAACCAACTCGTGTAACAAACAGATCCTGTACTTGTATTGACAATATATTCACCAATGTTCTTGATAGACCCATTTTACCAGGTATTTTGTACTCTGATTTATCCGATCACTTTCCTATTTTTCAAGTAACTCGGTTTACGCCCACTATAGAATCCCACCAATTCACTCGTAATAAACCTACACGATCTAAAGTTGACTTTCAATCACTTTCTGCTCAGTTGTGTTCATTACAATGGTCATTCGTATTAAGAGATAATGATGTTAACTACGTGTATAATACTTTTATTGATAAACTGTCAGAGCTTGTCTCTTCACATTCTAGCCTACTTACCCCTAATCGCAAAAATCTCCCGAAAAGTCCTTGGGTAACAAAAGGCATTCTTAAGTCTATTGATAAAAAACAACGTTTATACAAGCAGTATCTGAGAAATAAGTCTAATTCAAGTAAACGCAAATACGCTGCTTATCGTAATGTATTGACAAATTTAATTCGTCAGGCAAAAAAGGCGCATTTTGCAAGGATCCTTGAAAAAAGTCGTTTTAATTTAAAGAAAACGTGGTCAATTTTAAATGACTTGCTCGGTAAGCGTCCATCTAATTTGCCATCACACTTTCATCACAATGGTGAGAAGTTATTAGGTCATAGCAAGATTGCCAACGCTTTTAATTTACATTTTGTGAACTCTGGATCTTTCATTCAATCTGATAATATCCTTGGGTTCCAGAATTATCTTGGTCCAAGATGTAAACAATCGTTTTTTATTTCCTCAACAAACCCAACGGAATTAATTAAAATTACTAAACAATTAAAACTTAGCCATTCAGCTGGTCACGATGGTTTCTCTTCTTTTCAATTGAAAACGATCATACATTTTATTGCAGAACCACTTTCACAAATTGTTAATTTATCACTTATAACTGGAATTTTCCCCGAGACAATGAAAACATCTAAAGTCATCCCTGTCCTGAAAAAGGGTGATCCACACTTAATTACAAATTATCGCCCGATATCATTATTGTCTACATTTACAAAAATACTTGAGCGATTAGTTTATAAACGACTCTCTGACTTTCTTGATAAAAACAATATTATTATTTCACAGCAATTTGGTTTTCGAAAGTATCATTCAACTGAAACTGCCCTACTTTACGCAACAGAATTACTTTACTCCTTCTTTGAAAAGAACGAATATGCTGTAGGTATTTATATTGATTTGAGTAAAGCATTTGATTGTTTAAGTCATGATATTCTGTTATATAAATTGAACCATTATGGTGTCCGAGGCGTTCCTCTTCAGTGGTTCTCTAGCTATCTTTCTTCCCGTTGTCAATACACTACATATTGCGATGTTAATTCCCAAATTCTCCGTATTAAACAGGGTGTTCCGCAGGGAAGCATACTTGTACCGCTGTTATTTCTTTATTTATTAATGACATTATCAATTCATCTAATGTATTGAAATTTGTTTTGTATGCTGATGATACTAATTTATTTTTGTCAAATGGTAATTTAGACACGTTAATGGCACAGGCAAATTATGAGATGTTGAGCGTTTGTAATTGGTTCTATGAAAATAGGCTACAGATTAATACGTCTAAAACTAAATATATGGTTTTTGATTATCAGAGGGTGAAGAGAGTGTTACAGATTCCACAACTTCAAATTGATCATATAATTGTTGAGAAAATTGAAAGCATTCATTTTTTAGGCGTTGTTGTAGACAATGAACTATCCTGGATAAAACACATTGATTACGTATGTAAAAAGACTAGTATGTATATTGGTATGCTTTTGAAGTTACGCTCTTTCTTGCCATTGAAATCCTTACAAATGCTATATAAGTCTGTTATTCTACCACATTTTACCTACTGTAATTCACATTTAAGAAGACTCTTAATCTTACAGAAAAAAGCTATCAGAATTTGTTTTAATATGCATTTTAGAGCTCATACTGCACCTCTTTTTAAATCAATGCATTTATTGAATATACTCGATAATGTATCATTTAATGTTGTTCTTTTTATGCATAAATTTGTACACCAACGTTTACCTAAAGTTTTTAATACATTCTTCAAAAAGCACTCAGATGTCCATGGACTTAATACAAGGGGGAAGGACAAATTTTACTTACGAAAACTGAACTCGTCATTCTTACAGCGCTCGATAAAATACCAGGGAGTTGTAGAATGGAACAAACTTAACTCAGATTTGCAGAATATTAATAATTGTACCATCTTTAAACGCATCTTAAAACTTCAATTGTTCACTAATTATTGAGTATCGATGTTATGTTTTGTTGTTGTTGTCTTCTGTACTTGTTATTGTTAAATGTTTAGGTTATGTTTCTTAGTGCAATTTCGATTCATATGTAAAACCTCAATTTGTGAGGGTTGTATGATTTCCATGCTTAAAGTAATGTACACAAATAATTTATCTTGTTTTGATTTTGATTTTGTTTACTTGGGTTTGCCGTTAATACTTTGCTTCTAAGGCAAATACCTGTCAATTTTTACACTGTACCGTTTTGATTATTGTATTTTATCTGAAATAAATTAAATGAAATGAAGAAAAAAAAGAAGAAAAAAAACATGTAAACTTGACAAGTGCTTTTAGGTCTAAGTTAAAACAAACGTATTGTCAATGCTTATCTCTTACCATGCTCAATTATCTCCATCGGGGTGGGGGTGTTTGTTTGATTGTTGTTGTGTTCAGCTTAGATTTTCATTTAAATTAGAATTCCGGGCGAGT
Source organism: Echinarachnius parma (assembly GCA_037951105.1). Lineage (NCBI taxonomy): Eukaryota > Metazoa > Echinodermata > Echinoidea > Clypeasteroida > Echinarachniidae > Echinarachnius > Echinarachnius parma. The sequence goes on along the minus strand of JBAMJV010011559.1, from coordinate 54,588 downwards.
TTTTAAAAAATACAGTATATTGGGGATAAATCTAGGGATGTAATTGAATATTTTCAGGATTTGACTCACTTTGGTTGATTTTTAAGAGATTTTTATAATGTCATTAACTCTGATAGTGGGGCAGATTAGCTGATCGATCGTGCACTTTGTGATAAAAGCGTGAAATTGAGCACACATGAAGATAAGGTGATTCTAAGCAAATTTAGAATCGTAGACAACGCGGACCTGACCCCTGTTGGCCGTGGTCGCCATTTTTAAAACTGGCTTCCAACGTGTACCTTGGTATGGCTATATCTCAAAAACTGCTTGACCGATTTGCATAAAACTGGGTACCTAAATGCACTTAGTAGAGACGATGATTAAGTAAAATTTTGGGGTCATGAGGTCAAAGGTCAAAGGTCACAAAGCTAATTATATATGCAAAAAGACAAATTGTTGTCATATCTTGAGAACTATTTGACAAATTGGCAGCAAACATAGTACATATATGCACATTGAGGAATAAATATCATATATATATATTTCTGGGTCATGAGGTCAAAGGTCAGGTCATTGACCACTTATTGTGTCAAATGGTGACCATATTCCAAAATGACCGCCATATACATATGTAACTATAACTTCAATGTTTTGAAGCATGTGTGTGTTTTGAAGCATGTACATGTATGTCTTCAAATATGGCACATGGCACAGTGGGGTAGATCCAGGGAGTATAGGGGGCACACCCCCACCCCCCCCCCCCCAAGAAATAGACAAAGCAAATAGAAAAAATCAAGAAATCATAGAACTTGCATGCCCCCAGTAAATTGTGTGCTCTCCCTCCTACACACACATACACACTCAAATTAATATTATGCTTTGTTATTCAGTACCATAGTGAAGGTAGGGGGGGCATGGGGGCACGTCCCCCTAATAATTTGTGGAAAATGGTAACATAATGTACATAACTAACTTACATAATACAATACATGTACATAAAGTGTACCTCGATATTGTTCCTGTTCATTTAATCCCCTCCCCCTCCAATCAGTAGCTCAATTTGTCAGTACCTACCCTTCCATATGTATACATTGGGAGTATTGTGTTGCATTACAAAAACAGATGCAAAATCTAATACAAAATTGTTCCCGGATAGTGCATTCATTTATCTAAAGAAACTATATTGCTCACTGAAAAGAACGGTCAAACAAGTTTAAACAAACTCCAAGTGGTCTGCAGAGGAAAGTGTGATATATGTTTATAACCCTCTGTACATACTGTAGACTTGACCAACGATTATATTGGAAGATAATAGGATCAGAATTATGATCACACTTAGTTTGTGGCATACATCATGTCCTGTTTATCAGTCATCTGTGAATGCAAACAACTATACAAACCTGGGCAGAATTGGATTTCCTAACTAAGAACTTGTACATGACCCTGAGCCAGCATGTTTCATCATCCCCAGAAAGCAATGGGTTACCCTGAAGGGTTTGCACACTCCATGCAAGAATATAGAACGGCCCATAATCTTCATTGATGGGTAATGTCCGTAATGAAAGATAGCCATACCAGTGTATGACTTCAGACCAGGTAGTGCAGCAGTGTAACCACATTGTTTTATATTAATGATAATTTAGTTATACTTGCAAGCATCATTTTACGAGTTGTGTCCATATTTGCTGTTGTCTTCCTAATCTTGTATTTTGTCGTGCATTTGTGTTTCAGTGCCTATTTCTTATACTTCACTCTACTACTCCTTGACCCTTTTACTCCTTCTTTTCCTAATCTGTGTTCTCTATTATGACGTGTATGCGATATATCAGTTGTTTTTGCCTTTAGTTTATTTTGTTTTAAAGGTGCCCCACTTACAAGCTATGGTTTCAAGGGGCACCTTTCAAGGGGCACCTATTTTTCTTGTATTTTATGTATTTTGATATTTGGTTGAAATAAAATGAAATGAAAACAAAATTACAATGACATGTTGTTTAGTATTGTGCTCTCTGATGTTTCCCGGATGGTTTTACTTTTAGGGGACTATTCAAACAGCAAAGGCTGCTCTGACATGGCTTTCTAATCCTAGGCCTGACAAGACAGACTATGAATAAATTCAAACAGGGACAACTGACCAGAACTCTATGATATAATTATATGAATACAAAATGAAAATTAGCAAAGAAGATTGTAGGAATCAAACCCGAGACCTTAGGATTACTAGACCAGTGCTAGTGATGATTGTCCATCCCAAAAATCATGTTCTATGTTCGTGCTAGTTAGAAACTGTACAAACCTAGCAGACCCAAACTTGAAGGATAATGAAATCAACTTAGGGGTATGTGCAAGGGATCACTCAGGAGATTCAGTTTTTAAATTCTAACATAGTTAGGACTGGGTTTGATTCTCAGGGAGGCCCAATTTTCTTTGCTTATTTTAATTTGTCTTAAATATTACTGGTCCATATATATGTTTGAATATTACATTCTTAAAACTGCATCACTTCAGTGATCCGTCGTACATATCCATTATTCTTCAACAGCAACTTAGTAGAAAACTTATTTAGTCTTTAACTAGTATAATTCCAGTACAAAATATGGACCACACGAGACCTGTCATCACAAAGCCTCAATGAGCTCGCCATATTTAAATTTGCTGATTTGTGAACCCAAAAGTTCTCCCGAATCTCAGCTTTCATTGATATAATCTACTCTAGTAAGAACTGCCTATTAACATGAACAGAGTCAACAATCCAGCAACAACATAGACAATGTATCCATCGTCTCTGCTTTATATTTGGCAACTTAATTTGTTAGGGGTTTGTGGCACCGGGACATAATAGTCTGTGTACAGTGGCGTAGACAGGTTCTTACACCTGGGGGGATGAATTTTTTCCCCGGCCGAGACCACCTGCCAAAATGTTTCGAGACCGAGGGAATTGGGGCAAAATTGGGCAAAGAGCTAAGCTAAGGGGGCTCACGATTTTTTGTTTGTGCAGGGGCTCATGGACAACCACACTCACAGGGTTGCCAACTTTGAGCCGGGTGAGAGTGAGATAATGCGAGGGAGCGAAGCGACTGAGTGGGGGGCGGGTGTGGGAGGGGGTGTCACCCCTCCCACGGTAGGGAGCTTTTGCATTTTTGGACTTTAAATTGTGCAATCTGGTGCATACCTAGATAGGAAATCTGGGAAAGCGTGTTATGATTTGGGGGAGGGTGTTGGAGGGGGGGGGGGTGTCCCCCTCCCACGGTAGGGAGCTTTTGCATTTTTGGACTTGAAATTGTGCAATCTGGTGCATACCTAGATAGGAAATCTGGGAAAGCGTGTTTTGATTTGGGCGGAGGGTGTGGAAGGGGGGTGTCCCCCCTCCTACGGTAAGGAGCTTTTGCATTTTTGGACTTGAAATTGTGCAATCTGGTGCATACCTAGATAGGAAATTCGGGAGTAAGATTGACTGTATCTGGGAGAGCGTGTTATGATTTGGGGGAGGGGGGTGTCCCCCCTCCCATGGTAGGGAGCTTTTGCATTTTTGGACTTGAAATTGTGCAATCTCGTGCATACCTAGATAGGACATCTGGGAAAGCGTGTTATGATTCGGGGGGAGGGTGTGGGAGGGGGGTGTACCCCCTTCCACGGTAAGGAGCTTTTGCATTTTTTTGACTTGAAATTATGCAATCTGGTGCATACCTAGATAGGAAATTCGGGAGTAAGATTGACTGCATCTGTATAAGCACGATATGACTTGTGATCTACCAGAAATGTTCAATATATAAAACAAATAATTGACACAATAATAAATATGCACCCCAACACACACACATATTATATTTATTTTCATACACAGGTCCAACATAAACCATATGCCACATTATGTATTATCCAACAACATAGCCTACAGCCACGAATGAGTGCCGAGGGAGCGAAGCGACCGAGGGCTGGGGCAGAGCCATAGCGGGAGGTTTTGGGAGGGGGTATCCCCCTCCCACGGTTAAGATGTTGCATTTATATACTTGAAATGGTGCAATTTGGTGCACGTCACACAAGCAGCCAGAGCAATGCCAATGTAGGCACACGGGAACTACAGGCCCGGTAGAGAAAAAAGTACTCACCCCAGACCATACACAAGTTACACAACAAACTGAGCTAATCTGTTCGCGCGCGAAGCGCGAAGCGAAAACTTGGATGTATAAATTAGATTTTGAATGTTAGAATTAACAAGTCTTAGCTCATACATTTTATACCACTCACACGCACAAACACACGCACCTACACAGACACATACATTCAAACACACACACGCACCAAAAAAAAAACCTAAAAAACCTGGGGGGGATGATTGTACATGTACATTGATTACTGAGTTAAAAATAAAGTTGTGGAGCACTGGAGTTGAAGATTTCATTTTAGATGCTGTATTTAAATCAAATTTGTGTAAATGTAACGTATAATAAAGACAGAATATCAAAATATTAATAATATTGAGCATTAAATAATATTCCTGCTTTGCCACCATTTACCAGATGGTCATCTTATTTCCATTGCAGTAGCTACCATTACATGTATATATGGCTGTATTTCCTGCCTCTGATAGCCAATATTTTCCGGCCACCCCTGTAAAGACAGGAAGCCAATAAGCAGCCCATGACCTTTGACCTTTGACCTCATGACCCAGAAATATATATATGGGCAACTCCAGCGTCACGGACATTACAAACAGACAGTATTTTCATGACTTTCCAACGCCACTTCTAATTCATACCTCTACCTAATGTCTAAATTTTATTTTGATTACAAAGCAATAGCCTCGTTAAGTACGCAAAAAAAGTTTCAGAACATTTATCCAATTCGTTACTGAGTAATTCTGCAAAATGTGCGCCGTCACGGACATAACATTTTTTGGACATGACTTTTTGCATCCATATACATCTTTGGAAAAATATGTGAGTTCTGAGACCTCACAAAGGTGATTTAGGTATTCAATTATAGACAAGGCAATGATGAATTGAATCCAAGTTGGAATTTGCGAAACGGGCCAGGTATATGTGATCTAGACAACGAAACGTTGCGTCACGGACATTACATTTTTCAGCGTCACGGACATTACATTTTTCAGCGTCACAGACATTACAGTTTGTCCGGAGGATTTGATTAATTAAAAAATATACTTTAGAGCACTTAAAAGACTGAAATTTTAATCTGAAAAGGTACTTTGACATGTGCTCTCCATCTGAAAAGGTACTTTGACATGTGCTCTCCATGTGCTCTAAGTGTTTTGACTGCAAATGTCAAAGTTTATCAGTTTTGCGTGACATTTGACCTTGGTGGCTTAGTCACCTTGCCCGCTACAGTATGCTGGGCATGATTCTTGATTTATTGGACAAAATTCCTTCTTATTATTATTGATTTGATGAGGATTTGGTCATGGTGTATTGGACATGCAGTGTGCAATGTTTTTGTATTGCCCCATACATTGAAATATGTGTAAGGTGAGCTCAGGTGACTGGAAAATCTTGGAAGGTACCATGTTTGCTTGTGTTATATGATACATTTTGGGTTTGAACATTTTGACTGTATATACACACTGTTTTGTTTTCAACCTCTTTCATTTGTTTTGACTGCAGTAGTGGTGATGGAGGTGATCGGTTTTATTTGTGCATAATGTATGGAAACTAGTCTTACTCTCAGTCACATACTCACATATTCAGAATAATGGCGGGTGGAGGAAGTGATGATGTGCGCGCGCAAGTGGCGGCCAGGAAGCCGACTGTCATGAAAACTGATGATGGATCCGTCATAGTTGTTGATGAACTAATGTGTTTCATCACGAACAAAATGAACACCTTGTCCACAGATGAGATTGTAAATCTTGTATCTACATGCTTCAGGTCTGCGGAGATAGAGGAGTCTAAGAAGGTACTGTTTGAGGTCTGCAGTGAGATGAACGCTCACTTTACTGTGAGGAATGTTGGACACAAAGGCGCATCAAAAGATGTTAACAATATTAAGACCTGCATCAAGCTGTTGTTGGAGTGCGGTGACAAAGTCCCTACCTTTGTTGCTAAAGAGCTGGACAGGCTCCCACCTGTTGGTTTTGATAACCTTGACGTTTCGTCACTGCTTGGGCGACTGCTGAAGCTCGAATGTGAAATGGCTGATATGAAGCTGTCCATGCAGTCTCAGGCGAAGGCTGCTGAGAATCTGCAGAACACGGCAGTGACCATGGACACGCGAGTGTCAGTGTTAGAGGTACAGAACGCTGAGCAGTCTGCCGGGTCGGATGACTTCCCAGACCTAGGAGCTACGGATGCTGCAGCTCCTGCTCAGACGGATCTCCCAAGTGGTTCTGTTCAAGCCCCCTGGAGTGAGGTGGTGCGGCGTGGCGGCAAAAAGAAGACTCCTCCAGTAGGCGGTCATCCACCTACGCCGGCGCCTCCTGCTGCCAGCCCCAGGCAGCCTAAAAGAAAGCCCGGTATTGTGGGGACAGCGAGCACTGGTCGCATTCAGGCTATAAAGACGAAGCTTATCAGCGTATTCGCCACGAGATTTGATCCTGAGCTGGATGCCGACACGCTTGGGGTTTACCTCAAGCATGTCAAGGAACAGATTAATGCAACTGTGACATGCCGCAAAATTGTATCAGAACGATCAAGATTTGCGTCATTCCATGTCACTGCAGAATGCAAGGATGTAGATGCCATGTACGACCCAGATGTGTGGCCTGAAGGGGTCTTTGTGAGGAGGTATTACGAGCCTCGCAAACAAAGGGCTTCCCTACCTGGCGCAGAGTCTCTGCGAAAGGGGAATGAGCGTGCGCCCTTGGCCCCTACGCCTGCCAGTGCTGCTAATGCTGATAATGGGGTTGACCAGCGTCAATCATAAATGTCGACATAATCATTTTTCATATTCAATTTAGTAACATATAATACCAGAGGCATGCGTCTTGGGCAGAGTGTTTCGGACAAAAGTAGGCGATTAGTTGTTGAACAACTTTTCCAGGAACAATTTGATTTGATATGCCTACAAGAAACTTGGCTGGCTAAACAGGACCTGAATGGTATTAATGTTTTACACCCTAATTATCATGGAATAGGGGAATCCACGACTGATCTCAGCGACAGACTGATCCAGGGCCGTATTTCAGGGGGCGTAGCTATCCTCTGGCATACTAGATATGAACACTTAATTCGTGAGATAAGACTTAATGTAGATTGGGCAGTTGGTATAGAAATTAAGTATGAGGATAAGAAGTTTGTTATTATTAATATTTACTCTCCTTATGAATGTCTTGAAAATGAAAGTGATTATCTTGAGAAAATAGCATTTATTGCTGCATTCGTCTCTGAGTTGGATACGACCAGTGTTTATTTGGTTGGTGATTGGAATGCAGACATTTCGGACAATAATTCCCTGTTTGCTAATCACTTGAGACATTTTTGTAGTGATAATAATTTTGTGTTGTCAAGTCTGCATTCCTTACCTGCAGATAGTTATACTTACGTTAGTGAGGCATGGCATACCACATCATGGTTAGACCATTGTATTTGTACAGCAGATGCAAATGCTTCTATAGAGAAGATGGAAATTATGTATAGATTTGCTACAACTGATCATATTCCTGTTAATTGGTCAATGCTGTTCATGACTTGCCTGGGTTATGTGAATCAGGTGAGTCTAATGCCTTTATTAAAGGCAGACTAGATTGGGCTAAGATTGATAAGAATAGTAGAAATAATTATTGTCGTGATACTGACTTGTTGCTTAATGATATTAATGTTCATGCAGATGGCGCATTTTTATGTAGAGATTCCAAATGTATTAATAATGATCATGCTAATGATTTATGTAGTACATATGATAAAATTGTGAAATGCTTAAGTAGGGCAAGCAACTCTCTTTATCAATGCAAGAACAGAGTGCATAATACTAGACCTGGTTGGAATGAGCATGTGGCAGAGCTCCACTCTGCAGCTCGTGAGGCTCACCTACTATGGGTTGAAGCTGGTAAAAATAAACAGGGCCCTTTGTTTGAGTTAAAGAAGAGGGCCAATACGCGGTTTAAATATGCTCTACGTTTTATAAAGAATAATGAGAATGCTATGCGGGCAGACTCTGTTGCTCGTAAATTGCAGGGTAACAGTTATTTTGATTTTTGGAAGGAAATTAAATGTGTTAATAGTAGTAAAACACCTCTTCCGACAAATGTTGACGGTGTCTCAGGTGATGTAAATATTAGTGAATTGTGGCGTAGTCACTATAAAGATTTGTTCAATTGTGTGCATGGAACAGTGCAAGATGTTACTGATGTTGATTTTGATGTAAATATGATTGTCTCCCCAGAGGAGGTTCAAGAAGCTATTAGGCAATTGGATGACAATAAGTCTAGTGGTCTTGATACTATTACAGCTGAACATTTAAAGTTTGCAAGTTTGAAGCTTATGCAATTGCTTTCAATGTGCATTACTGGATTTTTGGTTCATGGTATTTTACCCGATAGTATGATATCTGTTGTTTTGGTGCCAGTCATTAAAGATAAAGCAGGTCGAATTGCTAGTAAAGACAATTATAGACCCATAGCATTGGCAAGTGTCCTGTCCAAGGTGCTCGAAAAGATTTTGCTTAGTAGATTGGAGTTGTATATTCTTACTAAAGATAACCAGTTTGGTTTTAAAGCTAAACATGGTACTCACATGTGTATATTTGCCCTGAAGGAAATTATTGCAAGTTATCACAGCAGGAACTCTTCCTTGTTTTTGTGTTTTCTTGATGCTTCCAAAGCATTTGATCGAATCAACCATGAAAAGTTGTTTAAGAAAATGGCTGATAGAGGTATTCCTAAGTACTTGATTAGGATACTTGTATTTTGGTATGCCCATCAATCTAAGTAGTGTCTCTGAACCATTCCATGTTAGTAATGGAGTTAGACAAGGTGGTATTCTTTCACCCTTTCTATTTAATTTGTACATGGATGGTCTATCCGACAATCGGAATGCTTGTAAAACGGGTTGTGTAGTTGGCAGTACAGTAGTTAATCATTTAATGTATGCAGATGATCTTGTTGTTATCAGCCCTTCAACTTCTGGGTTGCAGAGTCTGCTCAAGATTTGTTATTGGTTATTTGATTATGGAGATGATAATGATGTTAAATATAATGCAAAAAAAAGTCATGTTATGATTATTAGATGTAAGGATCACCGTAGATTGGTATTCCCTGATTTTTATTTATGCGGAGCTAAACTCAATGTTTGTACAGAGGTCAGATATCTTGGTCATTTCTTCACTGATGATTTCAGTGATGATAAAGATAATTATTAGTCGACAGTGTCGTAAATTATATGCTCAAGGGAATATGCTAGTTAGGAAATTTCATATGTGTTCCCCGGATGTGAAGGTGGCATTATTTAGGGCTTACTGTACACCTTTGTACACTGCACATCTGTGGTGTAATTTTAAGAAGAGCAGTCTGCACAGGCTTACTGTAGCCTATAATGATGCCATGAGAATGCTTCTGAGGGTACCAAGATACTTCAGTGCTAGCCAAATGTTTGCCGAAATAAATGTCCCTGCCTGTCAAGCTGTATTAAGGAATCTCATGTTCAAATTCATGCATAGAGTGGATGTCTCTGAGAATGGTATTATTAATGTTTTAGTGAATCCCTCATATAGTTGCCTTAGGTACACATCAGGCCTTTGGAAATTTTGGCTTAGTAGCCTGCTGGCTCATGGAGATTGATAACTCTGTGCATGTCCCATGGACTTTTGTGCAGTATAGTTTATTCTTGTTGCTTGTTATTATAGTACATGTTAGTACATTGCCTTGATGAGCCGGGATAGTCATATCATATAGTGGTATGCACTTTATAGTTTTAAGTACTTTAACCTTATACATGCATGTGGTTAATGGTACACAGTAGATTGTAATAAGTATGTTTTTCATACAGTTATAAGTTAGAATATTGTGTTTGTTAGAGTTTAGATTGTAGTTTATATACATAGTCTAGTTCGGTTTATTTTGTTTAATATATTTGTATAAAATATGTCTTTATTATACTCATGTCTGTATACTTATATATATCCATGTCTTGTAACTTGTTTGTTCTATGGACCTCTGCCTTGTGCAGTTGTGTCTGAAATAAAGTTTTGAATTGAATTGAATTGAATATCAGTCATCAAATTTGGTGCCTTAAATAATAAAAAAAAATACACGAACATTTGGAAAATATAAGGATTTCCCTGAAATTTGCACAGGGTAATCCCATGTGTGGAGTTTTATGTATGGTTTCCGTTTCTCCTATAAGGAGACACCCGAGAATTAAAAAAAATCATGTGAACTGAAAGATATAATCATAGGATCATGTTGTATGGAAAAATAATCCAGAAAAAATCAATAGGATTTGAAATAGAGCCAATTGTTTTTTTTAGTTCATGTCCACTTTTTCGTGGAATTGCCCATACTCCTCAAGGTGCATATATGTACTATGTTGCTGCCAATTTGTCAAATGGTTCTCAAGATATGACAAAACTTTCTCTTTTTGCATATATAATTAGCTTTGTGACCTTTGACCCTTGACCTCATGACCCCACTAAGTGCATGTAGGTACCCAGTTTTATGCAAATCGGTCAAGCAGTTTTTGAGATATAGCCATACCAAGGTACACGTTGGAAGCCATTTTGAAAAATGGCGCCCACGGCCAACAGGGGTCAGGTCCACGTTGGCTAGGATTCTAAATTTGCTTAGAATCACCTTATGTGTGCTCAATTCCACGCTTTTTCACACTATGAGGAAATAATTAAATTTACCTCACATAATCATGAGACCCTTACGTAGCTTTGCTCAATTACTTCAGTAGGCTTGAATCCGGTGCCACTGCATTGTGATCACTGCATGTGTCATTCATAATAGCCGGTCATGCAGAGCCACCAAATTCAATAACCACGTTTACAGAACAGTGTGTCTATTCAAATTCCAATGAAAGCCAAACGTGTTACAATATCGGGCAGGCAAGTATTTTCAAACGGTTCAACGATGCAGTAATGCTCAAATGCGCGGTCAGTGGCGCAGCGTGGACTTAACAATTCATGATCGAGCATTGTATTGGACCGATCAAAAGAACACATTCGCTGCAGTGTAAAAACATATATAGGCGCACAGTGAGGGTCGCACGTCACAAATTGGTGCATTGTGGGATAGAACAAGCTCGCTCGCAAATTTGTGTCATTATAATTTCAAAACCAATTATAAGAACCCACAATCATACTTTTTTCATACAAAATTGTGTTTATTGACCTAGTCTTTCAATCATTAGAAGCTTGAAATCGTATGGAAGTCCACTGTAACGTAGTTCGTTTCTCGTTATGTTTTTGTAAGCGTGTTTTGTCATATCATGTTGTTTATCATGTTAATAATAGGGAATCACTTCCCTCTCAATTCATTGGCATACTTTTTGATTTCCAGTAAAATTTTACCATGTAATATATATTGTATCTTTTACGAGAAAAAAATAAATGAATAAATGAATGAATGAATTTTGTCTAGATTGGATACTAGCTTTATATTCCCCTTAGTATTCCCTTAGTATAAGTTAACTTTTGCAAGAACATGCAACGTTTCAGAGTATATCGGGAGTTACAACCTAGCAGGGGCGTCGATCACGGGGGGGATGGGGGGATATATCCCCCCCCCCCCCAATATTTGAGGTGGGGGGAATGGCCTGTATTATCATCCCCCCCCCCCCCAATATTTGGGAGGGTAAAAAAAAAAAAAAAAGAGAGTATACTGGCGCATGTAATTGTGGAAGAGGCTACTATCGTATGTCTTATGTTAGAAAGTCCTTACTCATTCCTCCATAAGCAAAAGAAGTGCGATCCGCCCTGTGGTTTTCTGCAAACTTGATTTCATTAATTGTGTTTATCTATAACACGATAACTCAGAAACAAGTTTATAAAACGTGAAATTGATGCCTTAGGTATGCTCCAGATTGCACAATTTCAAGCCCCAAAATGCAAAAGCTTCCTACCGTGGGAGGGGGCACCCCCCCCCCCCCCCGCCCCCAGGCGCGGATCTACGGGGGAGGGGGGGGGGGGGTTTGGGGGGTTTAACCACTCCCCCCCCCCCCCCCCCTTGTGCTGCCAAGTGAAAATGTGATGTGCATAGACAAACGCCATCATGGGTTTAACCCCCCCCCCCCCCCCTTGGGCTGCCAAATGAAAGTGTGATGTGCATAGAAAAACGCCATCATTGTGTCCAGACCCACACAGTATCCGTATCGTCATTGGGTCAAACCCCCCCCCCCCCCCCTTAGCAAAATAGCCCCCCAAAAATCGCCTCGCCGCTACGCGCCTCGTGGACGATGCTCCGCATCGTCATTGGGTCAAACCCCCCCCCCCCCTAGCAAAATAGCCAAAACAAATCGCCTCGCCTCTACGCGGCTCGTGGACGATGCTCCGCATAGTCATTGGGTCAAACCCCCCCCCCCCCCCCCCTCTTAGCAAAATAGCCACAAAAAAATCGCTTCGCGGCTCGTAGACGATGCCCTGCATCGTCATTGGGTCAAGCCCCATGATCATCCCCCCAACCATGAGAAGAAATCGACGCCCTTGCAACCTAGCCACTACAACGCTTGAACCTTGTTCATGTTTATCTGAAAAGTGTCATGATTTCCAGGCGTACACTACTTCATACCTCATATTTTATCATGTTTATACTAATATCACATTATAAGGTAAATAGAGATTGAATGAATGGTTTTATTGACATTTAAACTTGACGATATTTGCAATAGTCATTGCATTGTTGATTCAGTTCAGTAGCAGTCATCAGGTAATTCGGTCTTGATTTGGAACCCGCCTCTTTATCCCTCGTGCGATCCGCTATCGATTAATGTCCTTTTCTATCACACAGATGTCGAGTTTGGCGGCGAGTTGTGGAGCTGCCGACTTAAAACCAGTTATACAATGTGATTTTTGCTAAGAAATTGCGAGTCTATGACAAGCACGTATTGGGCAGTTGGGTTTATATTTGACTTGAATTGAACCAAACTAACTAATTCCTGTTCCCATACTACAATGAAAATTATGATACATTTAGTTCATAACTAGATAGCAAAATGCAACAAATAAAAACAATTTAATGACTAGGGTTCTGTTCATTCAGCAAGTTATGTTATGTGTTACAGCAAATAATGCTCCATGTGTTAAATACCTACGTCTATGTTAATTATAAGTTACAATAACAAGAAAATACATACACGAACAGTACACAATAAGTCAGAGAATCCAAGAACTACCAAAATTACATTAATGATTACTCATTCAAGCGCTGTCATTATGAATTATTATTATTATTATTATTTATTCGGCATTTCAAAATAAAGTACAATGTATGATACAAAATGAATAGTGAATTTACAAAACGATCAGAAAACATAAAAGCATAAAAGCACCCCTGGTGAATCTCCCCAAGCTGCCTGGCAGGAAAAAAGAAATCTTGAATTTCTGTGACCCATGGGTCTTTCCTGCCAACTTGGGGAATGAGTAAAGTACAAAGTGCTTGCCATGAAACAGGTGTGTCGAGGACAATTATCCGTATCAAATCAATTGTTGTTTACAAAATGCACTGAAGACACATTTGGTACATACCAAATCATCTGTGTGACTGGACCCTCCTCGCACCCGCCGTGTTTGTTCGTTATAATTCCCGCGTAATTTCAACAGGATATGAAATCGCCTGCTAATATGTACGCATTTTCATTTTTGTCTTCACCCCGATTACAAACGCGATTTGTTAAGTTCACTAATACCGAACAATTCAGTTTCATCTGTGGTGCAGTTTTCAAATGTTAGAGGGTATGTTTGTGAAATATCCAGCATTGAATTACACGTAATTGAAACAAATCAGACAATTGAATTTAAGCCAAGACAAGTATTTGGAGAATTTTATCGGAGTTAACGCGGTGAGTAGCAAATGTGTCGTTCTATCCTTAATCTTCAGTGTAACTTTTAACTAAAGGGAAATGTTTTGAAGGTGTTGAAGAAAAGGGTTACTAGTCTTTCTAACATACATACATTATATACGTGGCGGGGCAAGATTGGTATAGCGGCCCATGGGCGTAAATCTGTCATTAATACCCATTCAACAGGGGGGATGATCTATTAATTCACCCCCCCCCCCCCCCTGATGAATATGTATTACGTAAGTATTTACGCCCGTGTATAGCGCGCTTTTCGATCGTGAGATCCCGGGGTCGAACCCTGTGTATGCCCACTCGTCGGTGACCGGCGAATGTTTGATTCTGCGCGCTAACGAGATTTCGAGAAAACGCGTTTAAAGTTTCCCAACTTCTTCTATCATAAAATAAACAGTTTTAAACAATCAAATTGCAATAAAAGTTCGAAGGTGACGAGAGAGGAATATTCTCTTCAATATGACCCTGAAAATAACCTCGATTCTGTGTAATATCACTGCATAGATCGTTCGTCGGTACGTAGAGGCACTCGCATTGAGCAGTTTGAATCCAGGACTCTACGTACCGACGAACGATCTATGCAGTGATATTACACATAATCGAGAGCCTAAGGTAGGTTATTTTCAGGGTCATATTGAAGAGAATATTCCTCTCTCGTCACCTTCGAACTTTTATTGCAATTTGATTGTTTAAAACTGTTTATTTTATGATAGAAGAAGTTGGGAAATTTAAACGCGTTTTTCTCGAAATCCCGTTAGCGCGCAGAATCAAACATTCCCCGGGGTTTTGAAAAAGTATGCAATATCATTGTGTAGGCCTGAAATGGCTGAAATATACCTGACATGCCTGATGACCATGGATAATAATAATTATTGTGCGCCTCGGAATAGGTTACCTTGGTAGATGACCCTTTACAATAATTGATATTATTATTAGTATTATTAGTAGTAGTAGTAGTAGTAGTAGTAGTAGTAGTAGTAGTAGTAGTAGTAGTCATGGTAGTAGTAGTAGTAGTAGTATTAGTAGTAGTGGTAGTAGTAGTAGTAGTATAGTAATGGTAGTAGTTGTAATATTATGTATTAGTTATTATTATTAAATATAACCAAAAAATGGTTTATGAAACAATGCTGTTTGATATTCCATTCATTTTTATTTGTTGATGGCACATGTGGTAAAATGCATTAACTTCAATTGTAAAACAGTGCATTTTAAAATTTTCCAACTCTCAATAATTTGTAATGATGAAAATATGTTTGCGAATTTTGAAATATGACTATTTTTTCTGTAATGTGTGCTTACTTAACAATGGATTAATGGTTACCTCTTATGTGTACACATTGTTTTCCTAACTACCATAATTATGTATATATTGGCAAGACGAAATCTTGAAACGATTCTTGGTTATGAATTTTTGGGCAATTGCTTAGGGGTGAAGTTACTGTTTGTGTTCGGTTTATTAGTTTGTAATGTTATTCTGCAGGTTTTGGTTACAAAATCTCATCCTTACCAAATATGTACTACCCCTTTAAAGACAAATATCCGCATTGGGCAAATAACCAAGCACATCTACATTTGCTAAACTAATTGCTGTTGGAATAGTCTTAGCAAGGACTCGTGTATTAAATTCCAACCATAGTAACGTTAAATGCAGACAGTATATTAATAGATATATGCGCGCAGCTGAGATTGGACATCAAATTCACAGCGTGTTTATCCGTCTCCGTCGGCTTGTGTGCCGGTGGCTTTACCCTCGCTTACACACGTGCCTTAGCTTCTACATGAAGGGAGCATGCAGTTGAATTATAACAAATTTATTCCAAACTTTGTATTGCTCCAATAGCAAAATCAAAAACAGTGTTTGTAAAATAGTCTTCTCATGGGCGGTGATAAAAGCGTATTATTGTTTTATTTGTGTGTGTGATAGGTCATTTCGCCCTATGTTCTGTATTGCTGTGATCATATATAGTTTAAGATTATGCCTCGTTTGGCTACTCCAGTTAGCGTATTTTGACTATACGTGCATTTTGCCATCCCAATAATTATATCCATTATCATGACCTCTCAACCTCCTGAATCAACAATGCAGTTAACAATACAGTTAGCGCGTATTATGACTCAGTGCATTTTGCAATCAAAGTGTATATTATATTATCATAATCTATGAACCCACTGAATCAACAATACACATATAAATCAGTTTGCATTTCACATTATTAATCATCAATTTGTATAACCGGAGACATCAAAGTTCTTTCTATTTGAATGAGGAAATGTTTCGTATCCACTGTCATAATTATAATGATAATAACTCAACAGTACACGTTGTATCATTAGTAATTATTTGAGTGTCCCATTAAATGGATCTTCAACGTTGACATGTGCAAATAATATTCATAACTATAAAGAATAATCATAAATGAATAAAAGGGAATAAAAATAACTACATCGTCTAGATGGCCTAATTTTCTCTTTATGTAATTTGTCCTCAAGAAAAAGAATTTGGCAGCCATGAAATCAATTGATTTTCGGGTAATTAGTAATTATATCTAATTGTCCTGGGAACGCCCCTTTTAAATCGCCGAAATCGATTATACTGCCCTCTATTGGTGTAACGTCATCTAAAGAATTTCGCCCCATAGTCTCTGTGTACACAACCGTCCGCCTCTCTCAATTATCTAGTTGACGTAATCTAACAAAAGCCGATGATGTCTAAATCACGCTGCTGATGTTGGACCCTAAATGTGGGCGGGGCGTAAACTGGCTGTTAAAAGTGAGATTTGGCATCAGAAAATTAGCCAAAAATCACTAATGTGTTTATCATCATAGAGTCATCAACTATGGAAGAAGTGTCAAACTACGTTGCATTCTTTAATTCCTTTAATAAGCAATGTTCCTCTCATAGCTCCTCCAAATAAAATTTAAAAAGCCCGGGTCAAAATAGATAGATAGATATAGATAGATAGATAGATAGGACTCAAACCCGGGTTTCCGGCTTTGATTCCCGACTCCTTCACCACTGGGCCACATTATGAAGACAAATCCAAATTCAGGTCATTGGTGAGCCACATTTTCGGCCCTTTGTACTCAATTGATTCTTGGGGAGGGAGTTACAAATGCAAGCCACCTTAACCGCAGGTGCATCACTATCATGACTATAGTGTGATTCCAGTATTAGTTAACAATTACAATAACAAAAACAAACAAAAACACAACAGAGTTTCCGTATAGTGAAAACATTATATTTTTTTTTTATTCTACCACCTATTCTCTCTTTAGTTATTGCATTATTCTTGGATTATTCGAACATTTTAGTATACAAAGTACATTTAAGTATATTTAACGCATTCACATATGTTTGCCACCACTCCTTTTTGCAATATATTCAATATCATCTGTACACAACGTGGTCTTTTTCTTCTTCTTGCGTATGAGGCAGCACGGGCGTAGCAAGTTACGTAATACCTATTCAACTGGGGGGTGGATGAATAGATCACCCCCCCCCCCCCCCAGTTGAATGGGTATCAATGACATGTCTACGCCCGTGTGAGGCAGCACAGCTTATATGCAACATCACGCAAATTTTGTAGCCAGTGAACAGTGTCGGGGTCCAAGTTGTTTAAGTCTGGATTTAAGTGGCCGGGTGGGCAGAGGGTTGGGCATTCTTCAATGATGTGGGAGGCAATCTGCTCGGGTGCTCCGCACGTGTAAGCCGGAGAAGGTCTGTGTCCCCAGTATCATCTGTACACAACGTGGTCTTTTTCTTCTTCTTGCGTATGAGGCAGCACGGGCGTAGCAAGTTACGTAATACCTATTCAACTGGGGGGTGGATGAATAGATCACCCCCCCCCCCCCCCCCCAGTTGAATGGGTACCAATGACATGTCTACGCCCGTGTGAGGCAGCACAGCTTATATGCAACATCACGCAAATTTTGTAGCCAGTGAACAGTGTCGGGGTCCAAGTTGTTTAAGTCTGGATTTAAGTGGCCGGGTGGGCAGAGGGTTGGGCATTCTTCAATGATGTGGGAGGCAATCTGCTCGGGTGCTCCGCACGTGTAAGCCGGAGAAGGTCTGTGTCCCCAGCGGTGCATGTTGCCGTTAAATCTGCCGACCCCTGTACGGAGCCTGTTGAGGGTGACCCAATCCTTTCGGGGTAGATCCGCGCCTGGTGGTAGTTTTGTGTTTGGGGTCACTGTGAATTGAGGGGGTCTGGAGGTCTGCTGCCAGCTGTCCTTCCATGCGGTGAGGGTGTTGTGGGTACCTTCCCACAAGGTGTCAGCATGGCGACAGAACGGTCTGCGTGAGCGTAGGCGTTGGTGCCCCGGTTGTGTATTCTGGATGGTATGGTGTGGAGGGTGTGTACGGTCTTGGAGTGCCTTGTTTACTAGTTGTTGTGTATAGTGTTCTCTGCGGAGGGCGGGGGAGCGATACCAGCGAGCACTGGCAAGAGATCAGTTGGATTGGGCCTGATGCATCATGTGATGATCCTCATGGTCTCGTTTAAGGTGATGTACAGTTTGGGTGTATGTAATCTGCGACACCATGCAGGGGCGGCATACTCGGCAGCACTGTAGACTAGTGCGAGGGCGCCAGTACGAAGCGTGGGAGTTTTAGCACACCAGGTAGTGCCCGCAAGGCGGCGGAGTAAGTTGTTCCTAGATGAGGCTTTGGCTCGGAGTCAAGGTGTGGTTTAAAGGTCAGCTGTCTGTCTAGCTTTACTCCAAGGTATGTTGGGGAGGGGTGTAGGGGGAGTGGGCTCCCGTTGACTTTGACTGTAAGCTGGCGGTTTGCTTCTTTGGTGTTGAAGTGGAAGGCAGTTGCCCTTGTTTTTGCAGCGCTCATCTTCAGTCTCCAGGTCTTCAGGTAGTTCGCGATCTAGGCCATGTCAGATGTTAGGGCGTCTTCAACTTTTGACCAGTTTATGTCCGAGTGGAAGAGGGCAAGGTCGACTGCGTAGCCGTACTGTCGTGCGGCTGTCTTGGGTATATCACTGATGTAAATGTTAAAGAGCATTGGAGCCATGACTGAACATTGGGGGAGTTTCTGAGACGTCGGGGGCGGCTGGTCTTCAGGACAAAGCTGCGTTTGGATAGGATGTTGGTTATGAATCCTACTAGGTGGCGGTCTGGGACCATCTGGAGGAGCTTCAGGGTGGGTCCCTGGTGCCACACGGTGTTGTAGGCTGCAGTTAGGTTGACCAGGATGGCACCAGCTTTGTGGCCTCTCTCAAAACTGCTCTCTATGTCATTGGTGAGCAAGACTACTTGTTGGACGGTGATGCGGCCGCGGCGGAAACCTGCTTGCTCGTCAGGAAGTTGGGGGTCGAGTCGGTCGACGATTGGTTCCAACCGGGCTAGAATAAGTCTTTCGAGTAGCCTGAAGGGGATGCAGAGGAGAGAGAATCTGTAATTCTTGGGGTTGTCTAAGGGCTTGTTTGGCTTGGGTACGGCGATGATGGTTGCTTTGCGCCATATATTGGGAATGGACTGGTGGGTGAGGCAGGATGAGAAAAGTAGGCGGAGCCAATTTCAGGCATTTTGGTCTGCAGTGCAGTAGGAACTCGGGGGGGGGGGGGGGGCAGGTGGTCTGGTCCTGGTCTGGTCCTTGAGCCAAGTGTTTGATGACAGTGGTGATCTCATCAGGAGTGAAGAGTCCATCCACTCCTGGGGTCTGCCATAGTTTGGAGGTTTCTTGTTTGATGTGGCGAGTGTGATTCTTGTCTGCGTCTTTGAAGCGACCGTTCTAGAGGAGCTGTTCCGCGATAGAGTCAGCGGTCACGGGGCATTGTTTTGGTTGAGACTTCTACCGGTGAGGCCATTGAGCGTTTTCCAGGCCAGTCTGCTGGAGTGGGTGAAGTCAATTCCTTGAACTGTCTCCTCCCATCTCTCTCTGCGTTTGTTGTCTATGCAGGCTGTTAGAAGGGTTGCCTTAAAGGCTGCTTCATCGCCGCGTTCGGCCTCGAGGAAGTCATTGTAGACATGGTAGAGGTCATTACATTCATCGTCCCACGAGGTCATTACATTCATCGTCCCACGAGGGAATGTAGCAGCGGCGGTGGCCACGTGGGATGGAGCTTTTGGCTGCTGTGGTGAGGAGGTTGCGGAAGGATGTGTACGCTTGGTCCAGGTAAGAGGAGCCTGGTAAGGGTAGGTTTTCTATGTCTAGTTCCACTAGATTGGTGAACTGGTCCCACCTGGCCTTACGAAAGTTCCATCTCTTCTGAGGTTTTGTTTTGATCGGCTCCATGGGGTTTACGGGGGTGATCATTGAATTTCTATGTTGAGATCTTGGGAAAGGGTCCAGAAAAGTACGATTGGGTAGTGCGCCGGTCTGGGTCTGGGTTAGTTGATGTGTTCCACCTACCGGAGTGGAAGCTGTCTGGTTCTTTTGCGTCGTATATGAGCTGCACGCCAGTTGCAGAGGCCCAGTTTTCAAGTGCAGCGCCCTCATGGTTGGTGCTGTTATAGCCCCCGGTGGTGCTGCGGCAGTTAAAGTCGCCTGCGTAAATGCAGGGTGGGGCTTAGGTTGGGATGGAGTCAGCCTGAAGTCGAAAGGAGGAGGGCTTGTAGACATTGCTGACTGTCACTCCTTCAACTGATGTTGCCGTCCTCTCCAGGCTTGAGTCTGGAGGGCATGAGGCTGTTGTGTTCCACTTGGCATAGTTCCTAATGAAGGTGGCGATGCCATGAATGTCGCTTCCGGTGTGAACAGCTAGGAAAAAGCCGGAGATCTTTAGGAGGGAGATGTCCTTAGTGTGAGTTTCTTGTAGTAGTATAGCCATAGGTTTGTACTTTTGGAGAATATGTTCGATCATGTTGATCTTGGCCTTAGTGAGGCCTTCCACATTCAGCTGCATGATGGTGATGCCGTCCCGTATGACATCAGATTATGCCCGCCCTGAAAAAGGCGCGTGTTGTGGGTTGGTGCCAGGCTGCATGTTTCAAAGTGGAGTTAGTCTGATGTGGTGCGTTCAGGTAACGCGGTCAAGGGTGCTACTATGTGGTGATGTCACGACGCTGTCGTTGACTCTAGTTGTTGTTATTCGCCTGATATACAGTTTCCAGGATCTACCACGAGGAGGTTGACAACTTGGACCCCACAACGTGGTCCATACAGTTTTTCCTCTTATCTCATTCATCGGCCTGTCCATCAGTTAGACACAGACAACGAGCTCGGGGTCGATCCGTGATGCAAGCCATTGAGCTACTCAGCTTTCAAGTCTTTGATGTAAACTAACTCTGGTCACCACTGTATCACTATCCCCTAACCTGTTTATTGCGATTTTCTTGCCATTCTATACTCCACCTATCTCGCAACTTTGCTACAAACATGTTATCTGAATACACAAGCACATCGTGAAACAGTTGCATACCTTCTATGATGCCTCACCGACGACCACAAACTCAAGAATACACCCTGCTCGTCAATCGATGTGTTCGAACCAGTGGTGGTCGAACATCGATAGTGATCCTTGCATGAACTGACGTGATCAGGTGGTATCGAAATGTTAGTGATAACCTTATGTTGATTTGTTTTCTTTAGATGTAAGTAACAATGGGCGCTCTTCATTTTACAGTCCTCCCGCCTTAGTCTAATTGTGGGACCAGTACTGCACTATCGTTTACATCACTACCTCTCTTTCTTTCCCTTTCCATCTGTGTTACAGTCGTCAATATTGAAACAAAATGGAGGCAATTCCTCCTAAGACTCTGCGGAAAGTAGCAACCGACATCGGCGGCAGCAACCCTAAGGTCTTTGATCTAGGTTTGGAGCTCGACTTTACCGTTACTGAGACGAATCAATACATAGAGACAAATAAAGGCAGGGCTGGAGTGACGGCGGATGGGACGACTGACATGCTGTTCGCCTGGAGCAGAAAAACATCCAAGAAAGACCAGGTCTGGAGCCTAAGGAAGGCGCTTGGAGTGATCGGTTTTGGAACCATCGCTGAGACGTACTTACCGACTGCCTCGACAGGCATGGGAGGTTTGTGATAATAATGATTTACCCACGTACCACAGGACAGGATAAACAGTTTAGCCCCTAAATGTAAAAACCCGGGCTCGTCGAGGTCTTACTACCTTATGTCGTGTTACGCGTGTCACGTGTATTGAAGATAAATCAAAACTGTTTGTACATGTACTATCACACAAAAGTAAGTTCCCATATAAAGTGTGTTCAGTTTAATAAATACTTCCGGTTAAAAATTGTCCTATTTTAACATTCGCAAAAGTAACATCAGTATTGCAGATTAGTGAATATTCATGAAATTCAAATTGAATGGTTTTGCAATCGCAAAATGCATTTAACTACAAATAGTGTGCAATATTATTTCACTCAGCCACATATTATTCTGATTCACAACACTGAACAGTCATCCATGTGTCTTTTGGAAATGGGCCATTAGGTCTGTAATATGTGCTCATTCAGCCATGAAGTGAATTTTCTCAAAATGTAAATTCTAATTGTCATTTTGTCGAAACAGAATTTTGAATCACTTTTCGATTAAAAATTATTATAAATTGTATAGGAGGGGGTGCTATTTCAAGATTTCGTTTGCGCAAATATTTCTATGTAGTTAGGGAAATATGTACAAATGGGGGATGAGAAAATGGGGGATAAGGAAATCGTTTACTTCATGGTTGAATAAATACACATTGAAGTCAAGGAGTCATATTTCCATATAATTATTTCAACATTCACGAAAGTCATATCATTGCATATTATTGCAAGTTCACAGCAATGGATCAAAGTAACCATAACTTGCGTATAATTATAAACAGGCATGCGCAAGTTCGTATGACTTTTGCATCTGGGTCATCATGTAAGTTTGTCGTTGATCTGTGCTCAGTCAGCCGTGGAAGTGGTGGATGTCTCTGATTTTCACGCAATATGTACATAATAACTGTATACATTTTTTTTTCTCCGTATACCAGATGACGGGCAACCACCTGCAAAACGACCCAAGCAGACGCTCACCTATGAAAACTGTAGGAAAGTTCTCACCGAGCAGTACAAGAAGAAAAAGCTTCAGCTGAAACCGTGGGACAAGGATGCTTGCACTGACTTCGCAGACCTGCACACTAGAATAAATCTTCTAAAAACAGACAAAGGACCACGAGGACTTAAAGACAGCAAGATACCAGTAGAGGAGTCGATTAATGGTGTTTTTACAACAGAGGTGAATAACACATTTCCTTCCCGCATACTACTTGTTGGACGAGCAGGTATTGGTAAAACTACGGCATCTGACAAACTTTCACATGACTGGGCGAAGGGGAATTTAGATTCCCCTCTTCTTGACGTAACTCTTTTGTTCGTTCTGAAATGTCGTAATTTGGACAGAAATATGTCCCTCGGAAGAGCCATCAAATCACAACTTCTCTCAAACTTGTCACATGCCCAACCAGAAGACATCGAGCATCTGATTGAGGAAAATGAAGACAAGTGTCTCATTATTCTAGATGGCTATGACGAGTTTAATGGGAGTATAGTGTCCGGTGAATCCAGTGAATCAAGTCTTATTCAACTGATACGAGCTGAGCGGTTTGCTAGATCTCGAGTTCTCGTCACCAGTCGCCCTAATCGCAAAGAAGATTTTTGCGATACTACGCTCTCTGAGAATTTTGCCGTTTTTGAGATCGAGGGGTATGCCGATGAATATATTCAAGACTATGTATCTCGATTCTTCCCAGACGAAACCCAGGGAGAGGAATTTAGCCAGCACATAGAATATTGTAACCTCGAATTCCTGATGAAGATACCATTCTTTTGCATGGTCCTCTGTATACTGTGGGGAAATCACTTTCTTCGAGATGAAACCACACTAACACAAATTATGAGTAGCTTGTTCATGTACCTAGTTCACCATGCAGCTGCGAAAGCATCTCTAACAACAGAAGAGAAATCTAGCATGATAGACAAAATGAAGAATTCAGTGAGTGCAATAGGTGAAATCGCATTGAGCTCATTGATACGTGATTCGCATAGGCTAATTTTCACACAAAACAACTTTGAGAAATGCCGTGAGCAAATGCTATTTGCTGTTGAGTTGGGAATTTTAAGTAAAGATGAATTCACTGAAGATTCTGGCAAAATCAAAACCACAGTAGAATTCTTCCACAAACTAATCCAAGAATACTGTGCTGGAGTTTACTTCAGTACCTTAAATCGAGAAGAGCAGATCGCGGTACTTGGAAAGATGGAAGATTGTAACAGGGTGCATGAACTAGAATACATACTGCGATTTGCTGTCGGTACCTCAGTGGACTCTTTGCTTCCCATCACGCAACGTATTTATTCTATACCATGGAATGCTTCTTCAGATTGTAGAGATTACCAATTGCTGGACAATCTTATCTTACACTTATTGAGCGAACTACCATTAGAAGACGAAGCGACAATCCCTGACGGACTGGCCGATCTGATACATCCGCACTACAGTACACACCATACGTTCTGGTTAATTGATGTCCATGCCAATACTGTTCTCGGGCTTGAAAGAATTCCAATGCAAACACAACTTGAGGTAAGCACGTATATGATATTATTTGTATATCGAAGATATCGAAGATATCGAAGATATCGAAGATATCGACTCTGCTGATTAATAAAGAAATGACAAAGATCACTGTAATTTGATTTTTCTTGCCAAACATAATTGAACTGTGTATAAATATATAAAATCGTAAATCTTAAATGATATCATATTCTTCCCTCTCATGTTCGTAATTCATTTTAGATTCCTTGTAATTGTGTATTGAACTACAGGCACTGGTGTACCCAGGATGTTTTCAAGGGGGAGATTTTGTCCGCCAATATCAGAGGCCGAGACCACTAGTTGAAAAAATATTGTAGCCAAGACCGAGACCCGTCCAAATTCTTCGAGGCCGGGACCGAGAGCATTGGTTGAGAGCCGTTGAGAATAGTCATTGACCCCCCCCCCCCCCCCCCGGGTACGCCTATGACCACCGAATATTACTTTTACTGATATATTTCATATTTAATTGTACTTAGTTCAGTTCAGTTTATTTTTTCACTTCAACAGAGATATTACAATAATTACAAAATAGCAAATTTACAGAAAATAATAACATTAATTGAACAACAATAAATAAACAATATCGAAATTCAAAGAGTATTACATTTCATTGAACAAATATATATATATATATATATATATATATATATACCCCATCGGTCAAAAAGCCCGAGCACACCCTTTGGTATAAACATCTTGTTTAATGCCTGACATCAAGTGTAATCAAACTTTTGGCCAGTACAAGTATATTTAGACTAATTATCTGGACATAAAATACTACAAAAATAAAATGTAACAAAAGATAACTATAAACAACGGGTGCACTCAAACTTCCCACCGGCAGGGCACATTATATATTTACAGATTATTAATTTGTTTATCAATAATGTCTGAAGAAGTGGAGGGATCCACTGAAAAGCGTATTGCTTGTAAAATGTGAATCCCTCAGACAAAAATAGACTTAAATGCTGGCACACAACATACAACATATTGAATATAACATATTTTTCTATATGACAAGTAATTAGTCATTCTCGATTCATTTTCTGTGTTCATTAATCTTAGATTCATCGTATGGATATATTGAACACCGAGCTAGACGAGGATATGTGCCTGAGGCTGTGGTCCTGTCTTCAGTCCTACTCAAACCTCACTGAACTTCAGATCGTTGGTTCATCTCTCTCCTTCCCCTTGAGCCCGCCTTCTCTCCCGTCCGTCCAGCAACTCTGTTTTTTTCTCACCAAAGAGATCAGCTACAGCGGCGTGATCGCATCGCTACCTGGATTGAATATACTAGAAGCCAACTCCAAAGACAATGAAGAAGCAATTGACCAGATAGCGGCCGGTCTCACGCGTAGTGGAGGAAAAATGGTGACGTACATCAAGCTAGATAGTGATATTGCGTCGGAGCACTTAGTATCAGCAGAGAGTATGGATGGACTATGTGAAGCTATCCGAGGAAGGACCAACAGCCTTGAGAAAATTGAGTTGTTCAGGCTGGAGTCAGATGAGGACAGTCTTGTCGATTTGATTGACTCGTGCAGGACACATGATACCATGAGGAACATCAAGTGAGTAGATAATGTGTGCAAGGTTTACTCTAGATGTAATATGTATGTATTTGTTTAATTTCCTTGTATTAAATGTGTTATTGTTTTATCGTTCTACTACAATTGTATTATACTAATTTCTGCGCTGTATGGTGGAAACGGTATTGAGAGTAACTTAGCTTTATGGTCATTGAATTTTTTTTAAAATTAAGCAAATGCACTATGAACGATACTAAGTCGGTATACTTTCCCATGGGTCAATACAGGATCGAAAACTGTCGCATCCTTCGTAATGGCGTACTGCTTTCACACCTGAGGAGCCTCGATGATGAGGCACATGGCGTCTTAACGGTGCACATTGACCAAACGGTGAGTACTTGTTTGCCTGTTCATGTGCGTTGTTAGGATAATTCGTCAAACCGCGGCTGGCGATTAGATACAGGCGTGTAATGTACATGGGTTTGTGTACGTTTGGGGTGGGGATGCAATCGGTGGTCGGGGCACAGGGGCATACCCCCCACCATCATTATTGGGTTTACATAGGGGAAAACAACATGAACAAAATCAGTGTATCCTTCCAATTAGTAAGATGGTAAGTCCATCCTCGTCTACACTAAACGTTCATGTGCAAATTATAAATGAAGAAAATTATTCCAAAAGGCATTAAATCCACTTTTTTAAGTTCTTTCCGAGTAAATGCTTTATATGAATATTAACACACATGAATGAAATATTACAGTACTACTACACTGTTGGTCATATAGTTGGAATATTTTTGTTTAGATCCAACTTTATTCTTTTCCTGCTTTTTGTGCCAAATTAATCATTTTAGACTAAACAAAATAATTACATTATGTTTCCCAACTACCAATGTACAATACATGGTAGCATGAATTTGCATTAATTAATGAATTCTTTTGTTTTGAGCTTTGAAAGGCAGGACCTTTGACGATTGGCCCCGTTCCCTGTCCAACAAGTCATTGTTATGTTGTCATTGCTCAGAGTTGGCTGTAAAATTTTCAACCAAAATTGGCACAGAGGCTCTCGAGGCCATACCCGGGCCAATGCCATTGGCTACCCGCCGAACGATGCTTGTGCTCCACCAGGAAGGGGTGTCAACAAGCAATGTCCGCTATTTCGTTGGACCATCGCAGGTTAAGGTCTGTAAAGTCCTCAGATGTCATCGAAAGAAGGGTCAATTAAAGCAAAGATTATCTCTAGGACGTCTACGATTGACCACCAGGATAGATTATCGCAAATTGCTTAACCTGTGCCGTAGAAACCGGATATGCCAAAAAGGAGCCTTCGCCGACTATGAAGAAAACACTATGGAATCAACGCCTTCCGCCAAACTGTACATCAGCAATCCCTCTAACATGGTCACATAGCGAGACAAACTACCAAGTGTCCACCCAGAACCATGTTACCAAGATGTACCGGACGTTTTCTTCGTAGTCGGCGAAGGCTCCTTTTTGTAATTTCCGGTTTCTACGGCACAGGTTGAGCGCAATTTGCGATAATCTATCCTGGTGGTCAATCGTAGACGTCCTTTAGATAATCTTGGCTTTAATTGACCCTTCTCTCGACATCTGAGGATTTTACAGACCCTAACCTGCGATGGTCCAACGAAATAGTGGACATTGCTTGTTGACACCCCTTCCTGGTGGAGGACAATCATCGTTCTGCGGGTAGCCAATGGCATTTGCCCGGGTATGGCCTCGAGACCCTCTGTGCCAATTTTGGTTGAAAATCTCACGGCCAACTTTGAGAAATGACCCATAACGATGACACGTTGGACATACGCTTTGGAGAAGGAAAGGGGCCAATCCTCAAAGGTCCTGTCTTTCAAAGGTCAAAACAAAATAATTAATTAATTAATGCAAATTCATTCTACCATGTATTGTATATTGGTAGTTTGGAAACATAATGTAATTATTATTTTTAGTATAAAATGATTCATTAGGCGCAACAAACAGGAAAAGAATAATGTTGGATCTAAAAAAAAGAAATATTCCAACTATATGACCAACAGTGTTAATGTCAATTAAGTGATACATGTAATACAGTTATTTTTGTATTATGTTTACTTCAATTGAAATTAATCATTAAGCACATTTTGGAAACGAAAACAAACGATATATTTGAACATAAAATAGCCATGTTCCATTCACACATTCATGTCCAGATAAGAATTTGAACAGAATTTATATTAAAAATATGCAATTATTCTAAAACTATGGGAAGTGCTGCTTGAAAGCAAAATACATCATGTACACAGCATGATAAAGACATCTGCCAAATTCGGAAGACAAATATACATTTATCAGATAATTATTATGAATATTGTTGGTAGCTTATGTGGTCTAGAACCATTCCTTATTTACGATCGGCTGCGCACAGTAGTAAAAATCGTATTTCTTATAGTTGTCTGGTTTGTCGGTACTGCGATCTGATTTGTCGAAACGTGCCTGATTAATCGCATGTTTAATTTAGCGCCCTTAGGCATTGAATGTATTCAAATAAAGCGCATTTCTGAACTAAACAAGGTAATTGATCTTCTGTGTTTTACCAAAATCATTCATGGAATGATATGGTTTTTTTTTTAATCACATGTTTAATACGGTTTTAATCAAGCATATTATTTAGGAATAAATTAAAGGATGCCGAAGTATCAGAACTACCGTGCGGTAACTCGCGTCACATGGTGCAGGACTTGTTTTATTACACATTATATCTTAAGTCCCTTCTAAAGATTTTTCATCATCTCAAAAGGTGTCGTTTTATTAAATCATCCAAATAACAAACTACCCAAAAGGATTTTACAAACAATATCTGAAAATTAGCACTGGGTAGTCATGGTAGTCCCATGCCTAAAGTTGCATGTATCGTTTTCTGAGATTAGAAATCACCCGACAATTACAAATATCATGCGACCTGAAGATAGAAACATGAACAAACCACTGGTAAAGCCTCTATTTTGGTTCATTTTCCCGTGGGAAAGCTCTTACACTTTCGTTTGTTATTTTGTCAGTGCCTATATTCGGAAGATGAGGAAGACAGCGAATTAGAAGATGAAGAGGAAGACGACTCAGAAGATGAAGAGGAAGATTACTCAGAAGATGAAGAGGAAGATGACTCAGAAGATGACGAGGAAGATGACTCAGAAGATGAAGAGGAAGATGACTCAGAAGATGAAGAGGAAGATGACTCAGAAGATGAAGAGGAAGATGACTCAGAAGATGAAGAGGAAGATGACTCAGAAGATGAGGAAGGCAGCGAATTAGAAGATGGAAGAGAAGACAAATCAGGTCATGAAAAAAAAAAAATATCCGGAGATCAAGACGATGACGAATCAGAAGATGACGGAGGTGGAAAAGCAGATGATGACGGAGATGACAAATCGAAAGATAACGGAAATCTCGAACCAGATGATGGTGTAGATGACGAAGCAGATGATGACGTAAATATCGAAGCAGAAGATGGTGTAGATGAGGGAGTCGTCAATTTAGAACACAAAGAAGACGACGAATTAAGACTTAAAGACTTAATCTTTAGCATCCCGCTCGTTTCCGAACGGCAATAATCGGGCCGTCAATATGAGGCAGCTCGGCCACTAGTATCCATCACATCAGCTCCGCGGTCCGTCCAACTACACCGAAACACATTTTCATTCTTTGACTATTGTGACTTTTGAAAAGTGACATTTTCCTTTAATGTGTGCTCACTCATGTATGGCATGGCGGATCAAATTCATTTTCACAGAGACGTTAGCCAATAATATTAGAAACATTCCTGCCAAGTTATGTTACTTAAACCCTATTTGTTAAAAAGTTACGCCATTTTGCTTAGGGGGGAAGTTACTTTTTTTGTTGTGTTTAGACCATATGCAATTCAGCCTTTGGCTGCTGGATATGTGTTTGAATAAACTCTTGTTGCTATAAATATTAATATGATGAATTAACAAACTTGTATAATTATATTCAATCTGCAATGTAAACGTATGCATTTGCATTTTGCCACATTAAAGTGATCCATTACCTTTTTAGTTTCCCCCCAAAGTAATCATTCATTGATTGCATAGACAAATAAAATACATCGTAATAAAGACACTACATCAAATGTGAACAGTCGTTGTTGTGCTATAGGCAAATACGATCTAAATAGGCAAAGTAAGTGGTTATTTTCATGAGTCTATCTATCTTTGCATCATGAATATGCACTCAAGTAAATTGTATTGCATGATATAAACGGTTATCTTGATTGCACAAAAACGGGATATCAGTATCAATGTAAAGATAATTAAACAATTTTTTAACCCTAAAAACACTAGGTTTGACTGACTTCCGAAAGCG
Source organism: Echinarachnius parma (assembly GCA_037951105.1). Classification (NCBI taxonomy): domain Eukaryota; kingdom Metazoa; phylum Echinodermata; class Echinoidea; order Clypeasteroida; family Echinarachniidae; genus Echinarachnius; species Echinarachnius parma. The sequence goes on along the minus strand of JBAMJV010011559.1, from coordinate 24,211 downwards.
CCTAAGATATCGGCTATTATAAATGTTTGAAATTTGGCATGCCCATACTCTCTGATGTATGCTACAATAATACATTATTATATGAAAATTTGTGTAATAATACGTAAATTAGAGCTATTTAATTGTGCAAATATTCAGTTATTAAATGGATCTAGTAACATTGTCCATATCCACACAGGCCCGTAGCCAGGGGTGCGTTGGGTGCGTACGCATCCCCCCCCCCCTCCCCCTTTTTCAGAAAGGTCCACTTTTTTGCCAGTCTAGGGTCCACTTTGTACCTGTCTCGAGTAGACTCGGAAGAGATATCAGATCACAAAACTACACATGTTACCAACCATTCATCAATTTCTGCACATGCCAACAATAAATCCTTTTAAAGGACAAGCTGATGCAATTTAATTATATACTATACTTTACCGGTGATGCTATCCAAACACTTTCGTGGTTACTAATACATAATATATAGGAAATTATGTTTGAATTCTACCTAACAATTATCATCGTGTCAATATCATGTCAATCATTTTATTTCCAAAATTTCAAAATAATAATAAAATAGAAAGAAACATACAAATTCATATTATACAATATAACAGCATATACAAATAAAATAACATCCTAATGGAACGTCAAATGCAAGTCGTGTAATATGACAGTTGCAGTAAATGTAAACATATATACGGAAATACGGAATGCACGCAAATCTCGGGGAGCTTGAAAAGGGAGTCACCCTAAGCGAAAATGGTAAGATGGTATAGTATATCAATTGTCTTTACATGCACAACCTTATCCTTCTGTACCAGCAACCCCCCTCCGCCAATACCCATCCTTCCTGTATTGACAATGTATTAAATGTAATAGCAAGATGCTGTACTCTTGTATATATATATTGTTATTTCTTGTTTATGACTCTATGACTTTGCTAGTATCTTTTATTTTGTTGTGGAGGGCCCCGAATATAAGCATCTACTGCTTCTCAGGGGTCCTAACTATTATTTTGTTTTGAAATATTTCCACTGACTTGTATATTTTGTTGTTTTTATAATGAAAATGAAATCTATTATAGTATTAATAAGTTTATTTACATGTGCAAAAACTGGCAAATGATTAATACAAATTGTATTTCTGTGTTCTAGTATGATATGTTCACTGAGTGACGTTTTGAGGATTGATATATAAGAGAGTAATTATAGGATGATACAATTGATAGTTGTCAGGAATGCTTGTTTTATAGGAATGAATAAGCAGATTACATTGGGACATTTGTTTCAAATAAGAAGGGTAAATATTCTGTTTAAACTTATACATTAATATTGATGTTTGCAGTATACTAAGGTAACATTACTTATCTCCAATAATCGTAGACTTTTAAGGAAAGGGTCAGTGTGTGATGGATAATTGGACCCAGGTATAAATCTCACTGCCCGTTTATGCAACATAAATAAAGAAGTAACGTGTGTGGAGGTACTACTTTCCCAATCGTCGAAGTGTCTTTTTTAGAAGATAGCGAATGTAATTTACGTATTTTTGTTGTATAGCTATTGCCTTAGCTATTAACTATTCATACACTGAGTAATATTCTTGTAATAATTGAATAGATTTGCACATGTGATATGGAAAATTATGTTTAACTTGTAAACAATTCAAGTTGTAGGTTATTTGCTGTTATAATTGTTTACATTTGTGCATGTGTCCTATATTAAACAGTGCCAAACGAGCTCACGTATACTCAATAATTATATAAACAATTCTAGTATAATATTTGTCTATAAAATATATGACTGTGTTATAGTTCAGAGGGGAAAATGGTTGTTATACTTTATCAATATATATTTTATACATCGCATCGTGAGAGTGCTAAATTGCAAATATCCAAGTGCTTCCGGGGGCTACGCCCCCTGGACCCTTGCGGAGGCCCTATTCAAATCAAGACCCTGCTTCCACATGCGCCCGTCCTTTATACTACTTATCGTGCGTGCGGAAATGAATGTGTAAATAATGTGTAAGTGTATAATAAAGTAGTTTTACCCTTTATACTACATCACATATTTTCAAAGTGCTAAATTGCCAAAAGCTTCCCAGGGCTTCGCAAGCCCCTGTACCCGCTTTTGCCATCTCTCAAAGGCGTTTGTCAAACACACGTTAATCACGTGTTGGCACTCTTATCCTTTATAAACTCCCATCTATCGACTTCATAATTGCCAAAATCAAATAGCTTCTTGAACCCTCGTTGATGCCCCTAACGAACCTAATGCTTTCTGAACTCGGTCGATGTACCTTGCCATTCATAATTTCTCGCATTATCCATGACAAGATATAAATAGATTTAGTATAGTATCCCAGGCCTGTATGTCTCATGAGTTTTAAATGATTGAAAATATTTTTAAAATTGTATGGGGGCTCTGTCCAATCGAATCCTTTTAGGCCCCATATGTGAGTGCCCTTAAAGGCCTAGCTATAGACCTTAACCTCTTCGCGCTATCAAGGCGCTTAGTATGATTCATATTTTATGTAGTATACAACCTTGAAAATAAATTCTTACTTGCTTCCATGCAGTGCAGCTAGTTTATGCAATTTTCGTAAATCTTTAATGTTTAGGTAGCCCAGCAGTAATTGTTATAGCAATCACAATGATTTTAATGTTATCTTAAAAAAGAAAATGTGCATAAGGTAAAATAGATTGATTAATGATTCATATTGACTTTGTAATCACTTAATTAATTAATCGATATATAAAACAACAATATAAGTTATTATAAAATGGGTAGAAGAATCCCTGCATTCTAATTGGTCAATTAGCACTTATTGCGCTTATTTTATACAAACAAATGTTGCACAGGGGTATTTCGTGGGTAACAATTTTTTTTTTAAATAAAAAACAAAATTTTATGTAAAAGTGTATATACATTTTTTTATTTCATCTAAAAAAATATATAAAAATAAAAAAATTATAAATATTTTCATTTTTTTATATTTTAAAATTATTATAAGCAACATTTTATAATTTAAAAAAAAATAATAATAATTAAATGTGAGTAGGGTTAGTACTTTTGAAGCCATGGGTCGGTAAATTTAGACAATTTAGCCATTACTGGGGAAAAGTCTGATTTTCACATTTTTTCGCGCCCATTTTATAAAACAAATGCTGCATATTTCGTGGATCGGTAAGAATTGTATGCACTCTTTTAACTTTGGAAATGGTCTAAAACCCACTCGCTGCGCTCGTGGGTTTAAAACATACCAAAGTTAAACTCGTGCATCCAATTCGTACCGATCCACTCATGCCTGTGCATCATTTCTATACTGTTTTTCGTTTGTCTTCATGCCTTATTCGTGATACTATTCAGGTATATTATGATTTATTTATCTAATCATTGTATATAATATATTAACGTTTCTTTATACCTCGTGAGTTCATTAATGTTATTTCCATGTTTGTAAATATTGTTGCAAATGACACTGCGATTCAGCTTGTAGCTGTGAATGTGACATTTTGTTGAATAAATACCATTATTATTATAAATACAGCTCATGATAGGTGTGTGCATCTCTGGAAATTGCCCCTCTGACTAGCTTTGTAAAAGTGGACAATGATTCAGTTGTATTCGTACTGCACTACATTTGAGTTCGCACCTGATTTTATGGTAGACATCAAGGTCAAGAAACAATTTCAATTACGTTTTGTGACTTCTACATGTATAACAGCTTGACTATAGCTCCTAGCATTATTTTGTATATGTTTTTTTAATATATTTTATATGTATTTGTACGATGTTTTGTATGTTTCCTTTTACCTAATTTGTATAATATTTTTAATGTTTTTTACTATGTATATGTCGGTTTTGATAAAGCCTTTTCGCGTGGCTTCAATGATTGAATAAAATATCTTGAATTGAATTTAATCACTTTCTCTCTATTATAATACACACACACACACAGTCTGATCAGAATGTGTGCGCACATGCAGGGTCGACATTGCCATGTTTTAACACCAATTTCAAACATTTCTTAGAGTGGGTAAACCCCCTTCGTATATCTTAGTTCATGTAATAATATTAGTAGTAGTAATGATAATAATAATAATAATATTAATGGAATGATCGCGCCTAATATCAAGCTCTATGCGCCTTACAGAAATATAAACAAATAAACTTACATTTTAGATTATTTAAAATAACACGTTAACATATCTATCTTATTCTAAAAAGTCATAACAATTTACAAATAGCTGTAAATTTAAACTGCACAATTAATTTGAGGAAAAAAAACATTATTTATAAAATTTATTTCGAAGTGTCTACTAGAGATCAATAATGCGCCAGATTGCATAATTTCAAGTGAACAAAATCAAAACTTCCCAACCGTTGGAAGGGAACCCCCCGGGCGCGCTTCACGTCCTTCCATTGCAATGTCCATTTATATTGTAACAAAAATTGGGGGTTAGTACCATATTTAATATCTTACTCAAAAGTGGAAGAAAAGGGAAACTTAATTATACCCTCTCCTATTCCAAACGGTAAATGCTGCCACCAGGTAAATTAAGTGGATTACCAACCCTTTCTAAATGCAACTAAGTATTAAAGCTATGTTTCGTTAACCCTATCAAGCCCAAGCTATTTTGGCGTTCCCAGACCCAAGGGGGGCTCATAGGGCCCCCCCCCCCTTCTCTAATTTCTTTATTATTCAATCAACCACTTTCATATTTGGCACATGTTTCAAGCAGGTCAAGCTCTACAAGTTGCAATCATAAACATTTTTCGAGGTCACCATATGGGGGCGCTATTTACGATAATATGATTTTAAAAAACATAGAACATTTCAGAATATAGACGTTTTGGAGCTGTTTTCGCCAAGTGGACTGTTATCAAGTAGGCAAATTTAACTTTTCAACATAATTGTGTAATATTACATATTCTGGAACATAGAGTAGGACATTTATGTAGAATTTGATGGGATTTAGAGGTCCATTAGGTCCACAAAGTCATTGTGGAGGTGACCTTCACACGACTTATCAAACACATTACAGTACATGATAATTTACGTATGCAATTTCTTCAATTTTTACCCTATAAACTTGAACCAAATGCATGTTGTTCATATCAAAATGTTTGTTGACATCATAAAAAACCCTCATGGGCAGATTTTAATCACAAAAATATCATAAAAATAGATGAAAACCATATATGACTTTAATTCTTATTATATTCATTGTTTTGCGCCATTTTGTCCTTAAAAACAAAGAAAAACAAAAGAAATATCCATGAAAATTTGTTCAGATCATAGCAACCTGTTACCGATCATATAAATTATATAAATAAACTCATTCATGTCAATGCCTGGACAGTACAATTAATTTACATAACCTATAATAATTTTACACTTATTTTGTGTTATATAATGTGACATAAAATCACTTTCAATATAAGTTTACTAAATACTGTTACTAATTGAAGATGAAAATACCATATCAATAACTTGGGTTTTGTATGGAAAGGTTGTTCAATTCAAATTTAGAAGAAAAACAATCAGAAAATTATGAGAAAATTAGTTTTCTCAATAATTCTTATTATTTCTATTGTTTTCCCCCATTTTGTTCTTGAAAAACAAAGAAAAACAAAGAAAAAATAAAAACAAACAAGTGACATCTATTGTCTGATATTGTGACTTTACTTTTGTACAGTTTATAAATTTAAAATAGAAAACACTTAAGAAATTTACACGATTTACTTGTTTACTGCAAGGAAAACTAAATAAGACTTAATAGTCCGGGAGCCAGGACCAGCAAACAAATTTTTCGTGCAACACCCACCACAGATTTGGTTTGTCACTTTGGGGTGTTTCAGGGGTGTCTCAGGAACAATTCTAGCCCTGATGTACAGTTGATTTCTGGTAGCAACACCATTATTTTTATCAATTAATTATGCAAATTTATGCAGAAAATTTCCCTTTTAGTCTATAAATCAATAAATATGGCTCAGAATATGCTGATTTTGTGAATAAATATTTTCTATGACTTAATTATTATATTAGAAAGTATTAGAAATTGCGACAGTCAAATTTTCCTTATGTATTTCTTTGTTTTTGGAATTTCTTATGTATTTCTTTGTTTTTTCGACTTTTGGTTGTTATTGGGTTTTTTTCAGTAGAATAAATCACTGACCATTATCCAACAATTTTTGTCCCAAAATTCAATAATTGCAGTGGTTAGAATGAAAATGAATAAAGGTTTTGTGTATTCTAGGAAAAAAGCCATTTACATAGGATTTGTACACAAATCACAAAATTGAGCAATTTTCGGGCCGACATTCACTTACAAAAGGTCACGTGACTTCGGAACGGTATACCCGGTTGTCGCAAATTTCATATCAAAAGTTGCGCAAGACTTCAATTAAAAACTCATGTAGATGCGCAGAATTATCACGCAAAACGTCAAGAGAGTTGGGGTGGATTCCACCCCACTGGTGAGCATGTACTGCAGAGTACTGTATCGCCGCGCGACTGCACAAGTTGTTTTTATTGAAGCCTCGCGCAACTTTTTTTTTGTGATTTGTGTACAAATCCTATGGAAATGGCCTTTTTTCCTAGAATACACAAAACCTTTATTATTTTTCATTCTAACCACTGCAATTATTGAATTTTGGGATAAAAATGGTTGGATAATGGTCAATGATGTATTCCATTGAAAAAAAACAAAAGTCGAAAAAACAAAGAAATACATAAGAAATTCCAAAAACAGAGAAATACATAAGGAAAATTTGGCTGTCGCAATTTTCAATATTGCAAACCTGTTATTTGAGTCATACATAATACAAATGCACAAAATTACCATATTCTGAGCCATATTTAGTGATTTACAGACAAAAAGGTAATATGTCTGCATAAATTTGCATAATTAATTGATACAAATAATGGTGTTGCTACCAGAAATCAACTGTACATCAGGGCTAGAATTGTTCCTGAGATACTTCCGAAACACCCCAGAGTGACAAACCAAATCTGTGGTGGGTGTTGCACGAACTCCTTAACTAAGCCTCTTCTGAGAATTGGCTCCCGGACTATAAATTGACAAACATGCCTTTCAGAAAGTGGTTACCATGGCAACGGGAAAAACCTGACACTTTTAAATTTCATACCACAATGTTCCCTATAAAATTTTAGGAAAAGTCACCGACTTTGGTGAAAATTGGATGAAAAATGTGGGTGTGGCAGTAAACAATATGGTAGGGGGGCTCATTCAGCCCCCTTAGGCTTTATAAGGTTAAAAAACAAATATTTACCAAATTATATCTTTACAGAGGGTTGAGATCATACAGAATATGAAAATAATACTTTCCAAGTACTCGCACATCCTAAAATTTAAAAAAAAATGAAAATATTGAACACTGCCTCAAAACCCCAATCCAGCGACTTGCGGAGTCATATAGCTGTGTATGTTGTACTGACGTCATCAAAGGGGTTATCCAATAGGAAGCTTCGGTATCTACCACATAATATACCGGGATTGTAACCCTTTATACCGAGGCTTCCGTGGTCGTTTAAACTATTTTCTGTATAATTATGGTGGTTTAAACTTTTTGAACTAATGAAACAACAACTTATATTCATTGTATGGTTATTCTTTTATTCATTAAAGGGATAGTTGAGTTCTGGTAAGGAGAGTACAGTTTTAGTGAAACTGAATTTTAGTAACCAAAACCTGCATCTTTACATTACAAACTAATAGTTATAACTAGAAAGGAACACAAAATTACAAATGACGTAGTAAAGATCATGTTATCATTCAAAAAGAGCCGTTAAAACGTAAGAGGGCGCTCTCTAAACACTCATCGGTTTCAACCATTTTGAATAAAATATTGTGCATGTGATGCTTTGTTGAAATAGTGATTAGATAGAGAAATAACCAACAACTATTTAAATACCTATTTTGTAACATTTTTGAAAAGAGGAAGCATTTTTTTGAATTTTTAACGGCTGGTTCAAAATTCTGTAATAAACCCGGGGCCCCGGGTTTATTACAAATTGTTATATTTATGGATATTTCAGCCGTTTCTGAACCGATTTTGATCAAACAAAGATGATTTTATTGTTTAAATATTATGCTCTTTCAAATTTTACACTCAGTTTTTCATTACCTCACAAACCAATTAAGTAGTCTAGCGCCCTCTCTACCAAAACTCAACTTTCTCTTTAATGTGTCTGATAAGGTAAAAATGGGTAAATCAATCGCCGAATCTGCGAGTGAAATCATGATTCAATTGCACTGCACTATACGTGCTGTAGCTATACGCTGGACGGTGCGAGAACAGCCCGACGCTCCAGCTAGCGCTACTCTGGCGTCACCCCTACCCGGCGCGGCCAGCCCACGGATACCCAAGCCGATGGGCCCAAGCGGAGCCGACGAAGCCTCGATCGCGCGCTGGTGATGTAAATATTGGATGTAAAATCATCACAGCTCGGCTGGCTACAGTACAAGCCCCATATGACATCGATAACGTTTAGTACACTCCCATATCATTGATCCATGTGTGATGTTGTTTGCGGAATGGCGTGCTGATCAACACTGGCGAAGTTATTTCTCAAGATATTACAGTAGCTCGAGCGAAGTAACGAGATTATTGTAACAGCAGTGCGCGCGCAGCGATCTGGCTCATGTACCGTACAATATGTTGCAGCGGAAACAGGCCGCGGGAGGTACAGGCATCGGCTCGATCTCTAGCTCATCTTCTGCAACGTCTCCTAAATCCCCCTCATCCTCATCGGAACTTGAGGAGCTGTTCTCTGTCTCATCTAACTCATATTTTACTTCAAAACTAAAAATCTAAATTCAGGTCGTCCGCCATTCGAGTTTATTCAGTCGAAACAGAGCGAGTCAAAACGAGCGAGCGATGGTTGTTGTAAACAAAATACTGCACGCAAACTGTATACCGCGGCGATCGCGCATGCACAGCAGAGAATCCATACCCCCTTGGTATACGTCATCGATCTACATGTAAGCGGTGAGATCGGGGTGACTTTGGGCCTGGTTTGGAGGGTGAATTTGTCTCATTTTCAATTTCGATAAAAAAAATATAAAAGAATTTGTTAAAAATCTGAATTGCTCGAGGCTTGTAAAGTACAAGATTACCTTCACAATCATACCAAATTCGACTCAATGTATAATCAATGAGACATCAAAACCCAAGAAGGATCTATATAAATAACCTTCGAGCTCTATATGTAAGACGTATAAGATTAGTATTTTACTGGCTAATCAACATGTCGGCTGCACCAAGGAGACTCAACTACTTTCAGAATATCGGTGAGTGCCCTTTCACTGCTGTCTTATTTATAACTATCAATATATATTAAGCACGTCACCCCAATTTTAACTTGGCTCGCTAATATCACATATACTCTATGACACAGACACTCGCATGCGTTCAATGCACATTGCCAATCCAGTCACATATAGGTTTATACTGCACTACAAGTAAACCACGTGTTTCACAGGCTCGGAATCAGGCATCAACAATACATAATAATTCACCTCTATCTTCCTATCAGGTTCAGATATGGTTCCCCAATCTTAGCGTGATAACGAGCGTCAATTTCGATAACATCGGATGTTCGCAATCAGTGAACGTGACAAACAATTTAATTACTAAAACTTAATTATTCTTATAAAAGACATCCATCATCAGTCCAGATGACATTCATACAGTCCAGTGACTATTTCTCATTACAGCCATTCTACATCACATACAATAAATAACATGGATCAATTATACAAATAAAGTTAAATGTGTGTGTTTTACCAGACTAGTTACATAAATCAATGTCGAGTCCAAATTGTTGAATATAACAATGAATAACATGTTAATTTATTCACAAGACTCCAATCCGAGTCAGAAAATGAACATGTTAAAGTTTGGCTATCAGTTGTATGAACAGTGCCACATGAATGTACATCTAATCATAATGTACTATTTACAGTTCCAAATCTAATATAACGATACGACTTTGAATCTAGAAAGACCTCTCTGAGCTTCCAATTCTTAACAATATATGACCGTCCGTTTTGTGGACATATTTGACCGTCCATTTATGGACGCTGTATGACTGCTCATAAATGGACGTACGGTAAAAGACCGTTCATTTTTGGACGATGTATGACTGCTCATAAATGGACGTACGGTAAAAGACCGTTCATTTTTGGACGATGTATATGACTGTTCATAAATGGACGTAAGAGACCGTTCAATATTGGACGCTTTCATACACTTCAAACATCCTACAAAGCCATGGGCGTCGATACTTACGTAATACATATTCATCAGTGGGGATGAATGAATAGATCATCCCCCCTGATGAATGGGTCTCAATGACAGATCGACGCCCATGTACAAAGCTACGAGTTTACTTGTTATGTTAATTTGTTCATTTTAGTTGGAGCATGTTTTTTATGATGTCCACTAACATAAATAAGCAAGTCCAATAATAAACACACATTCCAAAAACTGTTCGTTCAGAATCGGTTCGTCTAGAATTTGACGTCCAGAAATGGTTCGTTCAGAATTGGTCGACCAGAAATAGTCAACCTAAATGTATGGTTTGACTAAATAAAAAATTTATCGAATCATAATTAACAAACATTAATTTAAAATGGTTTACCAAATATGAATATTCTACCCCAAAATAGTTTACTAAAAATGATTGATCATAATTGATCGACCAGAATTGGTCACGAGCTGATTTCCTCAATTCCTCACAGAATAAACAAATAATTGTTTCATATCAATCATTCACCTTCAAAAGGCACAACAAATGATAACAAGGCATAAAACATTAGTACAAATGGATAGAACAATAATAATAAAAGCAACAGCTGATTTTACGTTTCCATTCATAGTTCAAGATCAGCCCGTCCCACTTTTGGTAGTCTCGATAATAAACAAAATGGACAATCTCAAAATTAAGCATCATTTCAATTAAAAATTTGAATGAGAAATAACATACTAAATTTATTATCAGGACTTCTAGACCTGGAATATTATTTTCTCGTATAACAATACCCACAAATGAATAATACATTTCTTTTAGAACCAAACGTAAAAATGATCGCATTTACCTCGCCGAGAATGTAGCAATCCAAAAAAAAAGGTCAACAAGTCCAACTATAGCACGTCCTGTACGTGTACTATATAGAAATGTACGTTCTTCAACAAATAGAACGAATTGAAAATGGGAAATGTTGTTGTTGTTTAAGTTTAATGGCAATCAGTCAAAGGTGACTATTGTTGCCAATTTAAATTCTCTTTTTTCTTTACAAACAAAAATATATATAATATATATATATATATGGATATAATCCAATGCCACCGCTATGCATCTCGCGATTTATTTTGTTTCCAATAACATATTTGTATTACATTTTTACAAAAATATCTAAACTCTACGTTTGCATCTCGCACATAGGGACTCCCGCCTCTCATGTGGAGTTACATAAATATAACGATTGTACAAGCTTTCATTTCCTTTGAACCTAGTATAATACTTATCTTATATTAAACAAAACAATAATATTATAGCACTACAAACAAAATATCGCGATATAGAACTTTTCCATAAAGCTAAACCTAGCATAAAGTGCAAACATTTAGTGGGCTTATTATGTGCATGTTAGTCAAAATGTGATATCTACTAATTATAAAGATAGATATCATTATAAAATAATAATAATCATACGCCAAACTCCTTTCGATGCCCCACTCACATTGGGACTCCTGCTTCTGATGTGGAGTTTGGCATCATTGTCAGGGTATTCAGAATTATGGGTAATAAACAGTAAGTAATAAAATGCTATGTACTGCTTAATAATATGATATACATTACCACCAAAACATACAAGATGTTGTCAATATAATTTACACTCGTATATAAAACAAAATTATGAAGACTACGAATATTTATTAATTCATATTTATAAAAAAAAATTACATGTATATTCAAACTGCTTTTGATGCCCCACTCACATAGGGACTCCCGCCTCTAATGTAAGGGTATTTAAAATTATAGGCAATAAACAATACGTAATAAATTGTTTATTAAAAATAATCAACATTACAAAATAGAACATACAATGGGTTGTCAATTTAATTTACACTCGTAAATAACACAAATTTATGAAGAATACGAATATGAATATTAATTCCTATTTCTGATGTAAAGTTTGGGCATCATTGAAAGGGTTTTATGGATTCTTAAAAACATTACAAAATATAGTATTCCTTACCACTCAAACACACAAGGTGTTTTCAATGTACAAATTATAATTGTTTTCACTCGTAAATAGAACAAACTTATGAATACTACGATATGTATAATAATTCATACTTATATAAAATAACTATATTCAAACTCATTTCGATGTTCCTCTCACATTGAGACTCCCGCCACAGATGTGTATAGATGGACATCAATATCATTTATAAAATAATGGGTTTCATATACTTTCGTAATACTATAATTATGAGCAAAACAAAAACTAATTTTGAGTGTTGTTTAAAGGGGTAGTTTAGTTTTGGTAGAGAGGGCGCTGCAGATCACAATTTTTTTGTGAGGTAATGAAAAACTGAGTGTCGAATTTGAGAGAACATGCAATTTTAATGGCAGAATAAACTTTATTTGGTCAAAATCGACCCAGAAACGGCTGAAATATCAATAAATATATCTGATCTTATAATTATTTGGGGCCCAAATAATTAGATGATTTTTAGAAAAAAATAAAAAAATGCTTGCACTTTTTCAAAACTTTTCAAAAGCGTTTTTTTAAATAGTTGTTGATGATCTCGCTATTTAATCATTATATTAATAAAACATCACATGCATAATTTTGTATGAAAAATGGTTGAAACCAATGCCTTTTTAAAAAGCGCCCTCTTGTGTTTCAATGGCTCTTTTTGAATGATAACAGGCTTTTTACTTAGTCGTTTGTAATTTTGTATACCTTTCGAGCATGGTGGAGTTATAACTATTAGTTTATAATGTTACTGTGCAGGTTTTGGCTACTTAAGTTCAGCCTTACCCAAACTAAACTACCCCTTTAACAAACAATACTTAAACCGTCCTACTATAGTAGGACGGTTTAAGTATAGTTTGTTAAACAATATACATAGAATAATTTGTTCAAAAGCCAGGGATTTGATATGACCTCAGAAGATGATTGCATAAATAATGCAAACATCCTTCCCTGAAACAGCCATTGTGAAATTTTCAGAAAATGCACATGTAGCGTTTACAGACCCAGTTCAAAACACAAGGCCTTCTCGATTATGGAACGCCGATCGAGTGATCTAGATCCCCATTCTAATCATCCTTGTAAGCATAGTGATAGGCATCACTGGTTTGCGGTACGGCTCGCGACGTCTGTTGATTCGGATTCAAATAACCGTGGGCGTCGTACTTGGGCAGGGGTAGGGGCCCATCTGGCTTCAAATAATAGACGTCGGGGTCACTCTCTTCCGCCGTCGCAGCGCCGTCGTGGTATGTATGATATACCACTCCTGGTTCGGTTTCCTCCTCTGTCCGTTTCGCCGCATTTGCAGCGAGGGTCATGTAGGCATGACCATCGCTTCCCGGTTGTGGAAGTGTGTATGCATTGTTGTCCGTTTCCAAACCGTTGACAGTTGGTTTCTGGTTTCGTCTTTATAAGGAAATGGGAGATATAGAATACAATTTTTAAAAATAACAATGTAAGTCGGTTTATTATTTGAATTTAGAACAAATACAAAATAGCGATGCAATTCACTTGACTAGAAAGATTAATTAAATTTGTACGAATATCATAAACACCGTTATGGTGTACTTAAAAATAATATTGAATATGAATTTGTGCTGTTTAACTGATATTGTCTTATAGAATATATAATTTCTCGTCAATTTCTGTCATTTACACTACGGGGGTAACATGGCTGTGTGATTTTGTGTAATGTTAAATTAATAAGATGTACTGCATTTAAATTAATTGAAAACGAGAGCGGGGCGAGAAAGAGAGGCGGGTAGATAAGAAATGTGCGCGGAATGGTGAGAGAATAGAGAGAAGGGGTGTTGAAAAGAGAGGATGAAGGAGGAAAGAGAGGTGGAAGTGGGGGAAAGCGGCAACCACAGTCGAACCAAATATAGGAATAGGAGGTTGGGAAAGGGGATTCCTAGTAAAAAAAAAAAATATTAAACAAAAAGATGGGGAGGGTCTGGGAGAGGGACGGGGAGAGGGAATACACAGCGTGGGCACGATCAACCCAGAGAAGGAGAGAGGGAGAGGAGGAGCTCGCAACACTTATTACCGAACAAACGGTTCGAGAAAGATGTTTAAAAGAGTTGCCAGAAAATGTTAATTTGTAGTAGGGTCCATGATTTAACGGTATCCTAGTTTGATACTAAAACTGTACGGACTGCATACCTGCGCCTACGAACGACGTTGATTGCATAAATGGCGAGGAGTAGAACTAACATGAAGAATGCTCCACCAACTGCAGCGGCTGCCAGGTACGCAACTGTAAACAGTAATGACAACCATAATCATTAAAGGGATCTGGTAAATGTGTTGACATTGTGCAAAACGTGATGAGTGGTTGGTAAAAAATGTATACTGTTGTTATCTGATATGTCCACTGTACGATGTGTGAACATTTCAAGTTAAATGGATGTTAAATGGCCAAGTATAATGAGCAAAAATGCAAAGTGATATTCACTAACTTATTGCACTCACTTTGTACACGGTACTGATTTGGGGTCGAAGCCGTAAGACTAGTCATTGTTCCAGAGCTTGATGGTACAAAAGTCATACCGTGAGGAGCTAAGCTGGCCGTTGGAGTTGAAATGACTATAGAAGTTTCAAGTAAGAATATAAAATCAAACAGACATAATTCTATATTTTATTCAATGGCTTCGTGGGGCGGAGACACCTGCCTTTTGTTTGTAAAATAACTGACCGGTCATCAAAACACAATTTCTATTACCTATCGCCTGTGAGAGCCAGGGTATAGCGCTATATAAACATTTACTATTATTATTATCATTATTATTATTATAATTATTAATATTCTAGCATGAAATTTTATTTCATTATTATACAAACAGTATAGTTTGAATTCCTCATTATACAAACTACAACTTTATTTCATATGGATTTGATTGGAAAAGGCTATTGTTCTTAATGCACCACAACTTATTGTTTTTAATGTGGAAAACCCTTTGTTTTCCTCCCATGTGCCATGTCAACATTTCGCATATATATTGCCCTAAGAAGACTTTTTATCATTTATTTCCAAAATCGACTCATTTCCTGAAAAATGTCATTGCGAGAATGGGCATTTCTTGATCTGAATAAAATCTTATCAATGATTTAATTTATGACGGGATGAAGTTCACAATGGCAGCCATCTTGGATTTTGACAGGTCGTCAGGTCAATATAAGAAATGACCCAACCAAAAATGTATACAATAGGTGCATTACAAAATGAAACTTACGACTGGTAAATACTGCGATGTTTCCAAGTCCACCACAGCTCTGTTGAGTGTTTCCCGTGCATTTGGAATAACAATCCCTATTTTTTAGTTTGCCAATTCGACTGTAGTTCGTGCCAGTAGCTCCACAGTAGCATTCACGACCAACCTCGACACCAGCGAGATCATGGCCAGCATCCCTGCAGAGATCGATGCACTTGTCGATCGTCAAGTCACTGTACGTACACGTTTTGTTACCACATGGCGTGTCGGGAAGGACGGGATCGTTTGGGCTGTCACAGTAGCAGCCCAAGAATCTCTCATCTGGGTAATCATAATAGTTCCATTTAAATAAAGACAAAATTCTACCAAATTTCTACGATGATTATTTGATTGAATTACTTTGCAATACTTGACATTTCATTGTAAGTTTTACGCAAAAATAAGTTATTTATGATAAGTAATATGCAACACTGTATTATTCGAAATATAAATTGGCACGTGCCTAATATGAATGAGAATGTTTGCATTTTCACAGTAAATTCCAAAGTTTATCTGCAAAGTGATAATATATTATAAATGTATTTCCACATATTTATGAAATATTGCCATTTATTATACTGTCCTTTTGAAAAGAAATTAATATAGGTTTTCCCGCTCAATTTTGCACTTTTTTCAATCGAATTCATTTAGGGTCATTCGAATTCGCGCGTTGCCGCGCAGTCGTTGGTATCGGTCTTCCAAATTCCGAATAAGCGCATGCGAATTCATGCATACGCACACGCTTTCGTGAATAGACACAGAAGTTCATTTATGGGCATTCGAATTCGCGAATGTGCAGCCAACTGTCAACGGCCTTTCGCGAATTCGAATGACCATTGATGAAAAGGTATGCACTTTGTGCAAATTCACTTGCTCCTACGTGATTTTGAACGACTATTTACGAATTCGAATGCTGCTTTGGTATGGCGATCGCAAATCGCGCGAATTCGATTGACACAATCGCGAAATTGAGCGGGAAAACCTATACATTTGCTATTTCATTATTCATAACAAAGGAAGAAAAGCGCCCTCATGTACGGTCGTGTTATCAAATATATTACTTTCATAAAACATTATGGTCGGCCTAAATGGATCATGAACCCAAATTATATAATTGTTTTTTATGTGAAGAAAAGAGAACCATTTTCGCTATAATAGGCCCAGTGGGTATGTCAATTATGTCTAACTCATACTCTCCCGTGCTGTACAATTCATTGCATTTATCAAATTATAATTATAATAAACATACCATAACACACTACTGCACCCACGTCTGCGTGTATCACGTACTGACAGGAACTAATGTTACGATCACCTGAATCGCAAAGGGGAAATGTGGTAGTAATAATCATAATAATAATATAGACCATTTATATAGCGCGTAATACACTCTTTCTATTAGCCGCTAAGAAAAAAAGAGAGAAGTATTAACCAATGAACAAAAACTTAATACAGACGTACAAAACAGATACATAAACTACATTATGATTGAATATACAGATGTGTTTTTAACAGTGATTTAACAGATTCCAAGGGGCACTTCTAATATAAAAGGGTAAATTGTTCCAGAGTGTGGGTGATATTGATGAAAAGGCACGATCGCAGTATCTTGTCATGGTGCGGGTACTGGGGCTTAACTGGAGATGTAATTAATATTTTGTATAAACGATAAACAAGTATTTATAAACAGTTAAGACGTTCATGTACGTCACACATCGCTCTGATGAGACATCCACCGCTACAAGCATGCATATATCAAAGATAGTGTCCTTCTGTTGCAGGCCTCTTCATCTTGTGTAGCGATTGGCGCTTAGAACTAGGGATCGTGTTCCTTTACTTTGAGGATCATCTAGGTAAAGCTGTAAAACTTGATATTAATGAGGAACAAAGAGGTACAGATATAGAGTAATACCTCAAACTTTAACCCTAAAAAGGCCGGGCTATTTGAGGTCTTCCTACGGTCGGGAGGGCTATTATGCCCCCCCCCCCCCCTTTAAGAAAATTTGCACGCATGTCAAGTGAAGTGTGTAGAATACGATGGTAATTTAAATTTTTTGAAAAATTTATTAATTTGCAAATGTATGGTAATTTATGCAAAGAAGGTCATAAAATTCATATTTGTACCCATAAATCATATATTCTTCATAATTAAACATTGGTTTTCACTACATATATTCTTTAGACCATTTCGAATAATAATATAACAACAAAATTTGGAAGAGCCAGGTTATTCCTTATGTTTTCTATTGTTTTGATAATTTCTTTAATGTATTTCTTTGTTTTTTAATTTATGTATTTTATTGTTTTTGTTGTTTTATTTTATTTCTAACTTTAATTCAACTATTTTGACCCCCAAAACAAATACCTAAAAGGTAAACAAGACCAATTAACCAATGATATATCTCTTTTTAGGAAAACTGATATTTCCATATGTTTTGTACACAAATCACGAAAATTTGCGATTTTCGGGCTGACAGGCAGTGACAAAAGGTCACGTGACTTCGTAACGGAAGGTCTGATTTTCCAAAAATTTGTTTTAACAGATGCGCAAGACTCTAAAGACAAATGTCACCAAGCGGCGGGGCGTCATCCTTACGCGTTTCCGAGCAATCGGAAACAATTCGGAGGGGGGGCCATAATGCCCCCCCCCCCCCCCCCCCCCCCTCGGCCTTTTTAGGGTTAAGTATGTGAAGAATAAGAGCGAGCTGATGATCTGATGGTAATCAAAACTCAACTCCTCTCCGGAAGCCAAGATGGGCTTTCCTGGGGAAGGGGAAATATAAACTTGGTGAGAGTGCATCTCAAACTGGGCATCTTGCCAGATAGTATCAAGATCGGGACTACCACTGTACAACACGACCCTCACAATTAAGAACAAACACCCGAAGAAACATAATACACAAACTCTCACATTAGCCATTGAATAATATAACATATGTTAACTTTGTTGTCGGGAAAAACATGGAATGTTCCCTGGGGATTTGAAATTATATTTCCAAATAAACTTGGTGAGAGTGCATCTCAAACTGGGCATCTTGCCAGATAGTATCAAGATCGGGACTACCACTGTACAACACGACCCTCACAATTAAGAACAAACACCCGAAGAAACATAATACACAAACTCTCACATTAGCCATTGAATAATATAACATATGTTAACTTTGTTGTCGGGAAAAACATGGAATGTTCCCTGGGGATTTGAAATTATATTTCCAAATCCCTCGGAGAGGAACATTATGTGATGTTCTCTCCACCACCAGTTAACATCTGTATAATACATCACGACTGACAACTTACCTTGAGAACAATTGAGTGTTACGCTTTGCATTTGGCTAGTGCTACTTCCAAATGAAGAGTCTGGAAAAAATCGATTAGCGCCGCTGAATCCAAGATGGGAGCATACTGCTTCCGCGTCCGCAAAGCCGATGGATGCTCCATAAGTGGTGAACCACGTGACCCCGTCTTCCGTCAACTCAACGGTCCCTGCATACCGTGTTGAACCTCCAACCAGACGAACGTCTGAACATAAAATATATCGGGTGTTAAATAAAAACCATTGGCACTTTTGATTGTGAATAAATTCAAAAGGTTGGACATTAATTATTTGTATAATTCAGCAACAATATTTTATAATAACTGAAACACAAAAGTCCCATGCACTCGCAGATTAGTTTCAAAGCGTATTCACCAGATAAGGAGACCAATTAATGCCTGCAAGCCCATATCCAGATATGCCAGATATCATGATTGACGTCAAGGGTGAGAAACTGTTGTCCACTATCAATACTGTACATACAAAGCTATAGGACCAGAATATGGGATCCCCAACCAGGCTCTGAAGTTAGCAGGTACGGAACTTGCATGCCCACTTGTAACTTTTATATTTTAACACTCTATCACGTCCGAGGAATTACCACTTGATTGGAGGCGAGCCAAATATATCAGTCATATCGTCAAGAAATGTGCAACCACAGATCCAGCAAACTACAAACCGGTATCACTGACATGCACGTCCTGCAAACTGCTTGAGCTGGGGGCATATTGTAGATAATGAGGCATTTGAGCAAATTTAAAGGGTACCACCACCAAAAAAAGATACTGTCATAAATAAAAGATAACATTTTAGTAGTTAATTCCACCATTAAGTTCAGAAAAATATGTTTCCAGAAAGAAAAAAACGTATATCATTGGAAAACGCATTACCATACTACAACATGTGTTTATGGGTCTGCATAAGAAGACTACCTTTTGTTTAGGACAAACACATCGTCCGTGATTATATTGCCTCACTATTAGCTTTTATTGTCTCAGAATTGGCGCACTCCCAGGCGTTTGACGCGTACGGAACCATGAGGCCACAATGGTTCCGTAAGTGGTGATAATTAATTACATTGTTTATGAATTACATAACCCTTTGCAAAGTGTTGAGCATCAATTTGATATCACACAACGGTACAAAAACATATAGTTATGTGTTGTTATTTGTCTGGTGGTCCCCTTTAACATCATAGCCGACACTCAGCATGGCTTACGGAAGAAGAGATCATGTGAGGCCAAATTATCATTATCTCCTATGAAATATAGACAACCAAATTTCCACCGACGTAGGAGTGCTTTTAAAAGCTTTCGATGTCATTCCACATAAGACGCTTCTTCTTAAATGGGTTATTATGGAATCCGGAACCAGACCAGCGACTGGTTAAAATAATGTTTAACCAATCGTTCTCAGTGTGTTATGGTAAATAAAAGTGCATCTGACTGCAAACCTCCCCCTGGGTGAAGTCTTAGGCCATCATCTCTTCCTCATCTCATGCCCCTAGTTTGTGTCCAGTCAACATAGCTAACCAATATGTCTAAGTGTAGCTTTTGCAGCTGGTGTTTGTCCTCAGCAGTCGTAATGGTGTTGTAGACGAAGCAGTCATCAGCAAATAAGCGGACTGTGCTGGATATGTTCTCATGTATGTCATTTATGAATATAAGTCAATCTACATCTATAAAACCATTACGTCTGCTGAGAAAAAACACAAGCTGCAAGAGGAATAAGACATATTGGTTGACTGGACACAAACTTTGGGCATGAGATTCAATCCATCTACATGCAAGACTGTGAAGATTACTCGTAGACGACAGGAAGACCTTACAAAGTATACGTTGATGGAAGTCGACCTTGAGGAGAAGAAGGAATACCTGGGAGTCCACATTCAACACGATTTTTGATGAAACAAACATGCCGCACTATGCAACCCCTAAGGCAAAGAGGGTGTTGAACTTTATCAGAAGAAATTTCTACAACTGATTACCGCTTGTCAAGTAAAAACTGCATATGACATTAGTGAGACCTCATCTAGATTATGCTTCTGTTTCATAGGACCCATACACAATGAAGAACACGTATGGCATAGAAAGAGTGCAACATAGGGCAGCAATATTTGTGTCCGACACGTATGGAGAAAATTCAAGCCCAAAGATGACTGGCTACGCACCCGCTTCCAAAAAAAAGCGTCGAAAGGGTATAATTTTCAGCTATACGGCGCCGTCGACGTTTTCCTTTAAAAATGGGTGGTTTTCAGCATTTGTCAAAATAGGTGCATTTTGCGCCATTAAGGGTATGTTTTCAAAAGCAATACGCCATTCAGGGGTGTAAACTTACGAAGATACACCATTTAGGGTCCATTTCAGAGGTTGATGGACACGGGTGGGTAGCACATTTATTATTATTATTATTATTATTATTATTATTATTATTATTATTATTTATTCGACCAAAAAGCAAAGTACAGAGTAAAATACAACACAATTATTAACATATATATATGCACAATATGCACAAATACAGATTACAATTGAGACAAGAGAAAAAAGAAAGAGGCAGTATGTGGGCCAGGGTTCACAAAAGAGAAGTTCATTACTGTTGCCCTAAGGCATGTGGACCCGCACACACTGGTTCCAGAAGATGCAGTATTACAGAACATAAATAACAATAATCTTATAGGTATGTACAAAGGCGGTTTAAAAATTATCTGTCAACGTCCAATTATATCTAAATTATCTCAAAAATTATTTGTTCACAGGAATCTATCAACGAAGACATATGTACATATGAGAGTGACCACCCACACCCCCCCCCCCCCCCCCCTTCCCCGGGATACAAGCATCACCATCATTCTTAAAGAACAAAGTGGATAGCTGCGCTTCAAGGGGCTTCAAGACAGAAGGAAATGTCATCGCCTAACCTGCTTCAAAAAAAATGCTGAACGGAAACCTACACATCAAACATGAGGATTTCATAAAACCAAAAAAATAGCCAGAAATAGAAGGGGTCATTCCCTGCAGTAACAACAGCAACACACAGACTCTGAAGCCTTTGCAAATTCATTTTTCGTTCGCACAACCACTGAATGGAATAAGCTACTTCAATCTACAGTAAACCAGCCCTCACTTCATACATTCCAGAATGCGCTTGCTAAGGACCCTTCTATCCTCTGGGGCTAACAACTCTCTCGGACCCACCTCCAGTTAAAACTCCTATGGAGTATTCAGGAGGTTTAAACTACCAAGGATACCAAGTACCAAGAAGATAGCTAAAAAGTGTAAATTTGCGTCAACTTTAGTGTATAACAAACTATTAACAATTCCAATTCAGAAAAGTGTAATGATATAGTCATATACTTACCAATCAGTTCTGGTTGTGTGGAACAAATGAGTTGATAAAGCAACATCATAATCACCGACAGCCTAAAAGCTAGTATTCCTACTTCCGCCATGGTATATGATTTCTGGTCAAGTGTGTCCTCCAAGCGATGATAACGGTTATGTTTCTTATAAAAAGTGCGTGATAACGTTTATTTACGCTAATTTCCTAACATAAATACAAATGTCAGAATGTCATAAACACGTGTTAGAACATAACTTTATATTATGTGTAATTGATGAGAAAATATTAAGTTGCAACAAGTTTGATGGTTTTGAAGTACGCTCACTGTTTACCAAAGTGAGGATCGCCTAGAAAAACGTTGCTCAGCCCATTAACTCACTTTCAATAGTGATCCACGATCAATGTCCCAATGTCTAATAATAGAGACCACAACCGGTCATGAATGTGCGAAAATGTTTAATTATGTATATTAATACAGCATGTTGAAACAAAAATGGTACAAACGTATACTTTATTTGTTTTTGTTTACGCTAAAAATAATGACACAGTCAAACTATGTATGCATATTATCGTGGTTTTTATATGGATGAGTGAAGTTTTTAAAGGGAACCACCACCTCAAAATAATATTCTTATCAATGAAATATAACAGTTTTAGTATAGTTCATTCTACAAAGTTTTAAAAAATTGGTTTCCAGACAAATTATATCATTTAAAAACCCATCGCGATACTATGGTGATTGTTCTTGGAGTTACATAAAAAGATAAGTCCATTGTCTATGACCTACGCGTATACCGTGCTTCTGTTGTCTCCAGAAGTACGCGGGTATAGAATTGATGCACTCACAAACGTTTGGCACTTACGGAACCATCGGCCGTGTTAGTTCCGTGAGTTTTGGTGATTAAGTGCATTGTTTAACGCAACCCTTTGTATGAAGACATCTTTTTTATATCAAGCAACGTTACCAAAACATATACCTATGTGTTGTTCTTTGCGCGGTGATCTCCTTTAATAACCGCAATAGTGTACATTTTATGTTTGCATGATATTCAACTTTTCAATACACACTTACATGTATTACGTAGATTGCTTCCCTATAATTATAGTAATAACAGTGACAATACAATTAGCGTATCAACTGGGAGAAAAAATATAAACCCAACCTATTAGTAAAGAAGCTGCGATTATGACTAATTTCCATCTCCATGCCGGATATATTGTTGTCAATATAAGTTTCGCACTATATTGCAGGCCCGTAGCCAGTGGGGGTGCGTTGGGTACGTACGAACCTCCCCCCCCCCCCCCCCCCCAAAAAAAAAAAAAAAGTATTTGTCTCGGCCATCTAAACCAGTGGTATCGGGCAACGATAGGTCTATTTGTCGCCCCCCCCCCCCCCCCCCCCCCAGTTTATACAACTAAACTAGTGGTCTCGGACTCGGCTTCAAAATTTGTTGGCGACGGACCCCCACCCCCCCCCCCCCCCCTCTTGAAATATTCTGCCTACGGGCCCGCGTTGTTACCAGGATGCCGTTTCGAGGAAGGGCAAAGTACTTTATTTCGTATGTTTCGTTTTTATTTCCCTATAAACGAAAACAATAAAAACATCTCCAAACAAAACAGGGAAATTGAAATACACAAAATAATGATAATGCAAGTCATACAAACCTTGTTTTAGTTGTATATGCTTTTAAGCTAGCAACCAAGAAAACCCCCCCCCCCCCCTCCCAACATGTCAAGTATATTAAAGGGTACTGCCACCCAAAAATAATATTCTTAATAAAGAAAGGTAACATCTTTAGTATTCCATTCCATCAACAAGTTCACAAAAATATGTTCTCAGAAAAAAATATATATAATTGGAAAACGCATCACCAGTCTAAAGCATGCGTTCATGCGGTCTGAATTGCGAAGATAATGTGTGCAGAGCGAACGAATCGCCACTCGCCAGGGAATCTATTGTCTACAAACGTACGCGTGAATAGCATTGACGCACTCTCAAATGGTTGGCCCGTATGGAACCAGGAAATA